>WNWK01007774.1:42500-69418 GCA_009830355.1 Cherax destructor
TTTTCAACAAAATTTGCTGATAACATCTCACCCACTCTCTCATCTGCTCTCTTTTACATTGCTTCACCACTCTTTTAACCTCTCTTTTTCTCTCCATATACTCTTCCCTCCTTGCATCACTTCTACTTTGTAAAAACCTCTCATATGCTAACTTTTCTCCCTTACTACTCTCTTTACATCATCATTCCACCAATCGCTCTCTTCCTCCCGCACCCACTCGCCTGTAACCACAAACTTCTGCTGAACACTCTAACACTACATTTTTAAATCTACCCCATACATTTTCACCCCATTGCCTACACTCTTACTAGCCCATCTATCCTCCAATAGTTGTTTATATCTTACCCTAACTGCCTCCTCTTTTAGTTTATAAACCTTCACCTCCTTTTACTTACTGATTCTATTTTCCTTGTATCCCATCTACCTTTTACTCCCACTGTAGCTATAACTAAAAAGTGATCTGATATATCTGTAGCCCTCTATAAACATGTACATCCTGAAGTCTACTCAACAGTCTTTTATCTACCAATACATAGTCCAACAAACTACTGTCATTACGCCCTACATCATATCTTGTATACTTATTTATCCTCTTTTCTTAAAATATGTATTACCTATAACTAAACCCCTTTCTATACAAAGTTCAATCAAAGGGCTCCCATTATCATTTACACCTGGCACCCCAAACTTACCTACTACACCCTCTCTGCATGTTTCTCCCACTTTAGCATTTAGGTCCCCTACCACAATTACTCTCTCATTTGGTTCAAAAGTTCCTATACATTCGCTTAACATCTCCCAAAATCTCTCTCTCCTCTACACTCCTCTCTTCTCCAGGTGCATACACGCTTATTATGACCCACTTTTCGCATCCGACCCTTATTTTAATCCACATAATCCTTGAATTTACACATTTATATTCCCTCTTTTCCTTCCATAACTGATCCTTCAACATTATTGCTATCCCTTCCTTAGCTCTAACTCTCTCAGATACTCCTGACTTAATCCCATTTATTTCTCCCCACTGAAACTCGCCTACCCCTTCAGCTTTGTTTCGCTTAGGGCCAGGACATCCAACTTCTTTTCATTCATAACATCGGCAATCATCTCTTTCTTATCATCCGCACTACATCCACGCACATTCAGACAACCCAATTTTATAAAGTTTTTCTTCTTCTCGTTTTTAGTAGATTTGTACAGGAGAAGGGGTTACTAGCCCATAATATATATATATAAATATATATATATATATATATAAATATATATATATATATATAAATATATATATAAATATATATATATATATATATATATAAATATATATATATATATATATATATATATATATAAATATATATATATATATATATATATATATAAATATATATAAATATATATATATATATAAATATATATATAAATATATATATAAATATATATATATATATATATATATATATATATATATATATATATAAATATATATATATATATAATATATATATAAATATATATATATATACTTTAAGGTGTTGATGTGGGTGTCAATGGACACTGATTATAATGTTATAAGTGCTCCTATATATTGGGAAGTGTTCAATTAAGTGCTTTGGAATATACCTTAGTTTTATGATGGACAAGGTCAGACTATATGCTGACTAAGTGATACTTAATAGATACTTTCTAATATCTAAGGAGAGTTTAAACTTTTAAATAAAACCAGTAAAGGCATGTTGAATTCTCACTTGTACCTACTATTATGAAATTCTAAGTTTTTTCACAAAGTGAAAATTGTTACGAAGGTAACCAGCCCCTAGACTGAGGTTCGAATCGTAACACAGCTAGTGAAAATTCACAAAATGCTTCAGAAAGCATTTGGCGATGAAGCAATGGGTCAGACACAGTGTTTTGAATGGTTTTCTGAGTAGAAAGCTAAACAAGTGTCAGTTTTAGGATTATGAATGCTTTGGTTGTCCATTAGAAATTCCCACAGCAAGTGCTGTGGAAATTTCTTATGGGTCATGTCAAATAATTTTTACTGAAAATCTGAACACGAGGCAAGTGGCTGTGAAATTTGTTCCCCGCTTGGACTCAAGATCAGAAAGACCATTTTTTTCTGGCCAAAAATACCATGGTGGTTGTCCCCCACCCTCCATACTAACCAGATCTAGTCTCCTAGTGACTTCATTCTCTTCCCAAAAATAAAAATGGCACTCAAGGGAAGCATTCTAACAACAAGTATGAGATTTAAGCAGAATCACAGGCTGGGCTAAACACCATTAGGAAAGATGTGTTTTAGAAAATTTTTGAGAAGTGGCAGAGGCACCTTATAAAATGTGTCCAAACCCATGGTTGATAAAATTCATGGAAGTGTAGCAGCATACACTCACCTGATAACAAAGGTACCCATGGTTGAAAAAATACATGGAAGTGTAGCAGCATACACTCACCTGATAACAAAGATACCCATGGTTGACAAAATACGTGGAAGTGTAGCAGCATACACAGAGCGCAGTGTCAGTTTTTGTTCATGTCTCATCTCTCGTAGCAAGTGATGCAAGATAGCATCATGAGCACTCTCCTGCAAAAACATTTTAAGTTGCACTAATAACAGCTAGTACCAGAGGTGTTAAAAATGTACCATATGGACCAGATAATTCATCAGAACAGTACCCAGAATCTGTGAAAAAAGTATTAGACAAAATATCATGATTATTATATGAAAGTATCAAGGCATATGATGATATTAGAGGCTTACTAAAATTTCAATCTGGTTTTGATGGGGTCTATACATGGAATGCAATGCAAATACACTGGACCCCGGATTACGTAGTTGTCGGATTTCGTAAAATTCGGAATAAGTGCGTAACATTTTTTTGTAAAAATATTGGTTCGGTATAAGTACAAGATCCGCTCGGAATTACTAATTCGCCCTGGACACGTACACATGGCCCGGACGGCCCAACACTCCATCCAGAGTCAGTGTGCCATTGTTTACTAGCGAGTGACGGTCACCCAGGCATTCATACCATACATTTTGTAATTATTCCATTGTTTTTAGTGCTTGCAACTGCTAAATAAGCCACCATGGGCCCAAAGAAAGCTCCTAGTGCCAGCCCTGTGGTAAAGAGGCTCAGAAATATGGTAGAACTGAAAAAGGAGATCATTGCAAAACATGAAAGTGGAGTACGTGTCGCTGAGCTGGCCAGGCTGTATGGCAAAGCCTATACAACCATCGCTTCCATCGTGCCCAAGGGAAATGAAATCAAAGAAGCTGTTGTTGCGAAAGTTGCAAATATGATCACAAAACAGAGATCGCAAATAATGGAAGATGTGGAAACTTTGTTGTTGGTGTGGAGCAACGAGAAAGAATTAGCAGGAGATAGTGTTATGCAGGCAATAATATCTGAAAAAGCAAGGCAGTTGCATGATGATCTCGTCAAGAAAATGCCTGCAACGAGTGCTAAAGTGAGCGAATTTAAAGCAAGCAAAGGCTGGTTTGACAGATTTAACCCTTTACCGGGCACTCCCTGGAAAATGATAATTTCGAAATGTATTTCATATGAGTGGATAGAGTAGCTCAATGTAAGAATAATGAGCCCATATAATTGAAATTCTAAAAATAACTCATCCAGCCCATGGACCAGCAGGTCATTTCCAACTTCAAGAAACTGTACACCAAAGCACTGTTTCAGAGGTGCTTTAATATGACCAATGACTCTGAATTGACCCTAAGAGAGTTCTGGAAAGAACACCTCAATATCGTGCATTGCATAGGCCTTATAGGTAAGGCTTGGGAGGAAGTGACTTCCAGGACTCTGAACTCTGCTTGGAGACCACTGTGACCGGATTGTGTCCAAGAGAGGGATTTTGAAGGATTTGAGGCTGACCCTGACCCTGACGACCCTGTGCCTGTTGTGGAACATGTTGTGGAAGATATTGTGGAATTGGGGAACAGCCTGGGGTTGGAGGTGAGTGGTGAGGATGTGGAAGAGTTGGTGGAGGAGCACAAGGTAGAGCTAACAACTGAAGAGCTGCAAGAGCTTCATCTGGAACAGCAACAGACCACAGCTGAGGTTATTGCTTCACAGGAGGAGAGAGAGAGAGAGATAAGGAGGTGCATTCTTCAGTGCTTAAGGAGATGTGTACAAAGTGGAATGAGTTGCAGACATTTGTTGAAAGATACCACCCTGAGCAAGCTGAAATGAGACTTCTGTGCAACCACTTCAGTGACAGAGCCATGTTGTACTTCAGAAAAGTGTTAAAGAGTCGCTAGAAACAGATGACTGTGGACAGTTACTTCACCAGGCAGGGGTCTAGTGACTCAAGCTGATCCTAGTGGCATTAAAAGACCAAGAAGGGAAGTAACCCCAGAGAGGGACTTGTTACCTGAAGTCCTTTTGGAGGGGGATTCCCCTTCCAACCATTAACACCCTGCCCCTGTCAGCAACTCTACCTTCCAGATGCCTGCAACTCTTCAATAAAGGTAAGTAAATGTTATTTTTTTTTTTTGAGTGATTATTTTTTGTGGAACGAATTAATTGTATTTACATTATTTCTTATGGGAAATAAGGTTTCAGATTACGAAAGATTCAGATTAAGTAATAGCTCCTGGACCGGATTGATTTCGTTAACCGAGGGTCCACTGTACAGTGGAACCTCGGTACTCGAACAGCTCCCTACTCAAACAATTTGGTATTTGTTTGGTAAAAAAAAATCGCTTGGTAGTCGACCTTTTGCTCGGCACTCTACCAAATATGACCTGCCAGAACTCCGCTATAAACTATTTTGTGTTTCTTCACATTTTTTTGGTGTTTTTATATTACTTGTATAAATAAGTCACCATGGGGCCTAAGAAGATTAGTGATAACAGCCAACAAAAAAGAAAATTGGTTGGGAAAAATTCGTTTGGTACTCGAACAGATTGGCACTAACAGCCTTCTGAATCGAATTAAGTTTGAGTACCGAGGTTCCACTGTGACTCTGAAGTGTTTTTTCGGATGGTTTACTTGGTTTTATTGGCTGTTTCTTGGTATCACTTGATAGAATGGAAAACACTAGTGAAATAGAGAAAAGGAAGTGTAGCTTGAAATTGAGCTCAGTAGAAGAAATATTTTATTTTTGCCAATATTCCAGAGAAGGGGTAAGGCCCCCCTACAACTCCCAGTCTGTTTTATGGGTTTCCAATAAGTCTGATTCAATTATTGTGATACTGTAAACCATTACTAATCCTTCCTGGTTATATTTTATTACCCAAGAAGTAACGTAAATCTTTTATTTGAGTAATTAAGAATTCAAAATGAAAGGAAAGTACAGTGGACCCCCGGTTAACGAAAAAAATTCATCCCAGAAGCCTGCTCAAGTGCCATTACCGAACAAATTTACTTCCTTAAGAAATAATGTCACGTAGTTTAGTCTATTTCAGACCCCCAAAAATACACTTCCACAAGCACTTACAATATTATACTTACATAATTGTACGATTTCCGGGGTGTTCGTTAACCGGGGGTCCACTGTATAATATAGGAGCGACCTCAGGGGCATGACTAATGAACAGAGGGAATGTTGTTTTAGTACCAAAAATGTCCACATTACTCACAAAATCGTAATGACACGATTGCAAACAAACCATACCACGGGTGGGGTTCGAACCCGCGGTCAGTCTCAAAACTCCAGACCGTCGCAGTAAGCCACTAGGCCAGCTAGCTTCAATAAGTTGGATGAATCTTATTGAAGCTAGCTGGCCCAGTGGCTTACGCGACAGTCTGGAGTTTTGAAACTCTCTGACCACGGGTTCGAACCCCACCCGTGGTATGGTATGTCCACATTGTTTATTATGGATTCTATTTTTAAACTGGTATTTTTTTTAAACTTATTCATCTGCAATCCTACTCTGTCTTACCTTTAATTCCTTCAATAAGAACTCTACCATACACTTTACCAGGTACAGTGGTACCTCTACTTATGAGCAGCTCCCAACTCAAACAATTATGTAAGTGTATTTTTGTAGGTGCTTTTCTAAGTGTATTTTTGGGGGTCTGAAATGGATTAATCTAATTTTCATTATTTCTTATTTGAAAAAATTCCTTCGGTATCGGCACCTGAATAGCCGTCTGGAACGAATTAAACTCTAACTCGAGGTACCACTGTATACTCAACAGACTTATTCCCCTATAATTCTTACACTCTCTTCTGTCCCTGGTTCCTTTATATGAAGGAACTATGCACGCTCTCTACCAATCCCTAGGTACCTTACCCTCTTTCATACATTTACTGAACAAAAGCATCAACCACTCAAAAGCTACATCCCCACCTGCTTTTAATATTTCTGTCTTGATCCCATCAATTCCAACTGCTTTACCCACCTTTATTTTACCCACCACCTCACAAACTTCCCCCACACTCACAACTCGCTCCTCTTCACTCCTATGTAATATGTAAATGTTTGAGTCAGCTGACCTCTTGAATGTATGACTATTAACCCAGAAAATAATGCTATGTCTAGTTTTTGTGTACCTTGTAAGTCTTATGATTAGTTGCCCAAAATGCAGAACATAATTAGTTGTTTCTTTGTACATTATTTTCTTAAATAAGATACAGTGTGTCCTCACGACCACAGAGCAAAATTCATTCCAGAAGCCTGCTCAAGTGCCATTACCTAAAGCGAATTTACTTCCCTTAAGAAATAATGTCACGTAGGTTAGTCTATTTCAGACCCCCAAAAATACACTTCCACAAGCACTTACAATATTATACTTACATAATTGTACGATTTCCGGGGTGCTCATTAGGCGGTGGACCACTGTAGTATATATAATATCAAATGGAACACTTACACTTTTCAGCTTTCCAGTGTTTGATGGATCTGACTCTAACACATCTGCTACTTCAATAATAGCTGGATATAAAATGCTCAGTACTTCAGCCTCTCTTAAAAAGAGTAATGGTTTCAAAGCATCATATATCACTGCTGCTCGTCCATACCATCTTAATTCTGCACCTGGCTAAAAAAAAAAAAAATTTAAGGTTTAACATACAGTAGCATTTATCACACAAGGTAAATAATACCTACAAATGTATAAAAGAGACAAATGTGCAATAGGAAACTTATTATAAGATGTTTTGCTCACCAATACAGCAAGGATGTACAGGAGGGCCCCACTTTGCGGTGGTAGTCTGGAACCTAACCCACAGTATAAGTGGGGCCCTACTATATGGGCTTACTAAGACCCATTAATCCTTCCACTCATTCCCTTCTATATGGCCTTACTAAGACCCATTAATCCTTCCATTGATTCATCCATAGATCTACATTATTGATACCAGTGTGAGTTATGTAAATATTTTTTTTTTTTTATTAACACATCGGCCGATTCCCACCAAGACAGGGTGGCCCGAAAAAGAAAAACTTTCATCATCATTCACTCCACCACTGTCTTGCCAGAGGGGTGCTGCTTTACACTACAGTTATAAAACTGCAACATTAACACCCCTCCTTCAGAGTGCAGACACTGTACTTAACATCTCCAGGACTCAAGTCCTGCCTGCCGGTTTCCCTGAATCCCTTCATAAATGTTACTTTGCTCACACTCCAACGGCACGTCAAGTATTAAAAACCATTTGTCTCCATTCACTCCTATCAAATACGCTCACACATGCTTGCTGGAAGTCCAAGCCCCTCGCACACAAAACTTCCATTACCCCCTCCCTCCAACCTTTCCTAGGCCAACCCCTACCCCGCCTTCCCTCCACTACAGATTTATACACTCTTGAAGTCATTCTGTCTCAACAACCTCAACAACCCCTCCTCAGCTCTCTGGATAATAGTTTTGGTAATCCCGCACCTCCTCCTAATTTCCAAACTTCGAATTCTTTGCATTATATTCACACCACACATTGACCTCAGACATGACATCTCCACTGCCTCCAGCCTTCTCCTCGTTGCAACATTCGTCACCATGCTTCACACCCATATAAGAGTATTGGTATAACTATACTCTCATACATTCCCCTCTTTACTTCCATGGACAAAGTTCTTTGTCTCCACAGACTCCGAAGTGCTCCATGTATTCCTTATGTTAATAAATTTGTTCGGTAATGGCACTTGAACAGCATTCTGGAACGAATTATGGCTGTTAACCGGGTGTCCACTGTACACTAAAACCTCGGCTTTCGTCCAATCCGGTTATCGTACAATTCAGTTTTTAACCACATTTTTCAGCGAAATTTTCTCCGTTTTTGTACATCGACTCGGAAATCGTCCATACCAGATGCATCCGCCTACCGGTGGGACACGGCTGCTCATACGCTTGTGACTCAGTCTGCCTGTTACTTGTGCAGTGAGCATTATTCCGCACATTCTTCCGAAACATTTCATAATAATTCATTGTTTTTTGTGCTTGCGACTGCTAAATAAGGCACCATGGGGCCAAAGAAAGTTGCGAGTGCCACCCCTTTGGTAAAGAAGGTGAGAAACATGATAGAATTCAAGAAAGAACACACCAGCCAGTGTACTTCCCCACACACCAGACAGGGTACTTCCCCCACACCAGCCAGGATACTTCCTCACACACACACACCAGCCAGGGTACTTCCCCACACACACACCAGCCAGGGTACTTCCCCCCACACACACACACACCAGCCAGGGTACTTCCCCACACACACACACACACACCAGGGTACTTACCCACACACACACACCAGCCAGGGAACTTCCTCACACACACACCAGCCAGGAAACTTCCCCCCCCGCCACACACACACACCAGCCAGGGTACTTCCCCACCCACACCAGCCAGGGCACTTCCCCACCCACACCAGCCAGGGCACTTCCCCACCCACACCAGCCAGGGTACTTTCCCACATACATCTGACAACCCTATGCCTGTTGTGAAATCTATTGTGGCTTTGGGGAAGTCTCCTATTCCTCATTTACATAAATGACCTACCGAATGCATCACAACTACTCAAACCCATTTTATTTGCAGATGACACAACATATGTCTTCTCTCACCCAAATCCAGTTATACTGGCCAACACTGTTAATGCCGAATTACAGAAAATATCAACATGGATGACGACTAACAAGCTTACTCTCAATACTGACAAGACCTACTTCATACAGTTTGGAAGCAAAGTCACAAATGTTCCACTTAACATAACACTTAATGGTACACCCATCACAAGACTCACAGAGGGAAAATTCCTAGGAATCCACCTTGACAGTAGCCTTAAATTCCAAACACATATACAACAAATTTCCAAGAAAATCTCGAAGACAGTAGGCATATTATCAAAGATACGCTATTATGTACCTCAATCAGCTCTCCTTGCACTCTATCATTCACTTATCTACCCGTATCTCACCTATGGAATCTGTGCATGGGGATCAACAACGTTAAATCACCTTAGACCACTCATAACACAACAAAAGGCCGCAGTCAGAATGATAACAAATTCCCACTCTAGACAGCATACTCCACCAATATTCAAAAGTCTCAAACTACTCACCGTAAAGAACATTCATACTTACTCTTGTGCCTACTACATATATAAAACTTTACACTCTAATATAAACCCTCTGCTCAAAACTCTCCTCACCAACTTTAATAGGACCCATGACCACAACACACGACACAGATCACTTTTGATATACCCCGTGTTCATATCAACCTATGTAAAAATTCTATGCACATAAAGGGCCCCAGAATCTGGAATTCATTACCAGTAAATATTAAGATAATCTTGTCTGAAAATCAATTTAAGACTCAACTCAAAACCACCTACTCACCCAAACCTAAATGATCATGCTATAAACTACTTTGAAAAATGCTCATTGTTACTTTCCTATACGATAATCTCAATTTTTAATAATATGTTACTATTATGTTACCCCTACTCATATTATAAGTTAATGTCAAAAATGCTCAATGTTATTTTCCTTAAGATAATCTCAATTCCATATTATCATTCAAGAATCTTAACACCTGTAACAATCTAAGATCTAATATCATTATATAATAATTTAAACAGTAAAATTTCATCATATTGTAATTTTGAAAATAATTTTTAACTAGAATAAACTCAATAAATTTCTCTAATATTAAGTACCTAGTTTTTAAGGACTAGAATAAGCTGCCCCTAATGCCATGGCATGTCAGTGGCTCTCCTTGCACTCAATTTACATTGTAACTTCCAATACCCATGTAACCTGCAATGAAATAAAATTTGTTTGTTTGTTTGTTTGTTTGGATGTGAGTGGCCAGGATGTGAAAGAGTTGGTGGATGACCACAGGGAAGAGCTAACCTCTGAAGAGCTGCAACACCTTCAACTGGAACAGCAACAGATCACAGCTGAGGAAATTGCTTCAGATTAGGGAGAAAGAGGGAAGAATGTGCCTTCTTCAGTGATTAAGGACATTTGTGCAAAGTGGAGTGAGGTGCAAAGTTTTGTGGAGAATTATCACCCTAACAAAACTGTTGCAAGCTGTGTCTGCAACATGTTCAATGACAATGCCTTGTCCCATTTTAGGCAAATCTTAGACGCCAGAAACAGAGCTCTCTGGACAGATTTTTTGTGCGATAGGGGTACAGCGACTCAAGCTGGTCTTAGTGCCAGTAAAAGACAAAGAAGGGAAGTAACCCTGGGATAGGGGATTTAGAAGGGGATTTCCCTTCCAAACAATAACCTTTTCTCCCTCTCCCCTCCTCGCTTTCTTCTTCCATACGCCAACAAGAGTCTTCAATAAAGATATGCAATAGTGATTTAAATGTTCATTTATCCATTTCATTAGTCATTTATATTTATTTGTCATTGTTTTCTGTATGTAAAATTATATTTATTCTTTAAAAAATGTATTTTTTGTTAATATTTTTGGGTGTCTGGAACAGGTTAATTGGATTAACATTACAGAGGACCCCCCGGTTATTGGCTGTTCCTGATATCAGCCAACTTGGTGATCGGTCGTTTTTTCGGCTTCCGGTGATCGGCCGTATGGGACGCGTCTGTCCGCCGGCTGGGGCTGCTTGCGCTTCAGTTTGCCTGTCTCTCTCGGTGCGTGAGGAAGCCTCTGCTCATTCATCCAAACATTTCGCTTGTTTTTCATGGTTTTTTGTCATTGCAACTGCGAAATAAGTAACCATGGCTCCAAAGAAAGTTCATAGTAAAGTTCCTGTGGTAAAGAAAGTGAGAAACACCATGGAATTTAAGCGAGAATTGACTGAAAAATATGAGAGTGATATGCGAGTGCTGGAACTTGCCAGGATGTATGGGAAAAATAAATCAACAATTACATCCATCCTGGCAAAGAAAGAACAAAACAAAGGTCACCAATAACCAATAATGGAAAATATGGAAAAGTTATTGTTGTTGTGGATTAAGGAAAAAGAAATAGTGGGAGACAGTGTTGTGGAGTCTATTATTTGTGAGAAGGCAAGGCAGTTGCATGAGGAT
The DNA here is from genome assembly GCA_009830355.1 of Cherax destructor. NCBI lineage: Eukaryota > Metazoa > Arthropoda > Malacostraca > Decapoda > Parastacidae > Cherax > Cherax destructor. Next base: position 53,956 of record WNWK01007774.1, read on the forward strand.
CTTGTGAAGAACACTCCTGGAACAATTGCTGATGGTAGTGAATTTAGGGTCAGCAAAGGCTGGTTTGAGAGATTTAGGAAGAGTAGTGGCATACACAGTGTTGTAAGGCATGGTGAGGCTGCAAGTTCTGACAAATGTATGGCTGAAACATTTGTTCAGGAATTCAAGGGGTACATAGAGGCTGAAAAATTCAAACCCCAACAAGTGTTTAATTGTGACGAAACAGGCCTCTTTTGGAAGAAAATGCCAAACAGGACCTACACCACGCAGGAGGAAAAGGCACTGCCAGGACACAAGCCTATGAAAGACAGGCTAACTCTCTTGTTATGTAGTAATGCTAGTGGGCATTTCAAAGTGAAGCCTTTACTGGTGTATCACTCTGAAAATCCCAGAGTGTTCAAGAAAAACAATGTCATCAAGAATAGATTGTGTGTAATGTGGAAAGCTAATAACAAGGCATGAGTCACAAGGCAAATTTTCAAAGAATGGGTTAATGATGTGTTTGGCCCAAATGTGAAAAAATACCTCCTGGAAAAGAAATTGCCACTGAAGTGCCTCCTAGTACTGGACAATGCTCTTGCACATCCTCCACACTTGGAAGACCAAGTGTTTAGGGACTTCAGTTTTATTAAAGTGAAGTTCTTGCCTCCTAACACCACTCCTCTCCTCCAGCCCATGGACCAGCAGGTCATTTCTAACTTCAAAAAACCCTACACAAAAGCAGTTTCAAAAGTGCTTTGAAGTGACCTTGGACACTGGAGGAATCACTTCAATATCTACAACTGCATAAGCCTTATAGGTAAGGCTTGGGAGGGAGTGACTTCTAGGACTTTGAACTCTGCTTGGAGGAAATTGTGGTCAGATTGTGTCCAAGAGAAGGATTTTGAAGGTTTTGAAGGGTTTGAGGCTGACCCTGACCTTGCCGACCCTGTGGACTCTATTGTGGCATTGGGGAAGATCCCTGGGGTTGGAGGCGAGTGGCCAGGATGTGGAAGAGTTGGTGGACGACCACAGGGAAGAGCTAACCACTGAAGAGCTGGAAGAGCTTCATCTGCAACAGCATCAGACCACAGTTGAGGAACTTGCTTTACAGGAGGAGGAAGAGGGAGTGAAGGAGGTGCCTTCTTCATTGATTAAGGAGATCTGTGCAAAGTTTTGTGGAGAAATACACCCTGACCAAGCTGAAACAAACCATATCTGCAACATGTTTAATGACAAAACCTTGTCCCACTTCAGGGAAATCATAAAGAGCACTCTAGACAGATATGTTGTGCGACAGGGGTCCAGTGACTCTCAAGCTGGTCCTAGTGGCATTAAAAGACAAAGAAGGGAAGTTACCCCAGAGAGGGCTTTGCTACCTGAAGTCTTTATGGAGGGGGGATTTCCCTTCCAAACAATAATTCCTCCCTCTTTCCTCCTTCCTATCTTCCAGAGGCCAGCATTAGTCTTCAATAAAGGTATGTAATACTTATTTGTTAAAAAAATATTTTTTGTTGATATTTTTGTCTGGAACGGATTGTATTTACATAATTCTTGTGGGAAATATTAATTTGGTTATCGGCCATTTCAGTGTTAGACTGAACTTCTGGAACGGATTACGGCCGATAACCGAGGATCCACTGTATTTCTAATGGGAAATTTTACTTTGGTTTTCGTCCATTTCGGATTTCGACCGACCTTCTGGAACGAATTAAGGACGGAAACCAGGGGTTCACTGTATATATATATATACGTATACTAATAAAACTATCCACATAGAACAATAACTCCTTATGAAATCACTTTACAAAATCCTCACAAATATTTTACTATCAACAATCCCAATCAAATATCACTGGTCATTCACAGTTGGCTGTTCAGAAATATAATTAAGTTTCATAGGCATCATTTAGGAAAATGGTCAACACAGCTGTCCTGGGCTACATTTGTAGTGTCTCACTGCCTGAATTTGCTTGCTATACTGTATATGAGTCTACATGTGCCAAAAATTGGTGTTCATCACAAAATATACAATAGGTTTGCTATGCCACTCTACTAGACAGCCTCAGGAAATGTTTATATCAAGTTGGTTGTCACTACATGTTTTTGCTCAAATTTAAAAAGAAAAATTCAAAATTGTAGGATATTTTTACCTGGGATACTTTCCCATTAATTACAAATTAAAATAAAATTATACTTACCATAGTTTTTAATATGTAAAACAGACAACGGATTCCTAGTATTTTGTTTTGCTGCTCCCAATCATCCAAAGAATAAACAGTGCAGGAGGGAGGAGGTATGACAAATGCTCCCCTAAAGTCCTTTGCTGAAAAATTAAAGACATCAAGTTATAGCGAGTATTGTTTATTTGTGGCAATGTGTAGATACTGTGTTCTGCATCTGTAAGTTTGGCTCAGAGCCCCATAACCCAAGTATGATAACTTGAGCTTCATAGCTCCATTCTCCCAAACATCCAATGTTTTTTCTTCACTGCTTGAAATTGGCACTACTTCTTTTGTCAAACAACACCTCACATAGTAATGATACTAATACAGTAAAACCTATAATTAATGGATCTCCCTTTAACAGATTTTGGCAACTACAGGCAAAATAAATTGTATTAATATTGGTAGAATTACCGACAATATGCTAAGTAAAAGGACACAAATACAACTAATGTGACATTTTATTGGGGCAACGTTTCGCTCTCCAGGAGCTTTGTCAAGCCGTTAATTTCTGTCAACAACACTGTCAATTATGAGCTAAAAATATCTACATAGATGAGTATATGGATAAAGCATCAAAGTTTATTGCAGAAGCTGTCAAGTGTTAAAACACTTTACTTCCTTAAGTAATTACAGTAGGATTAGATTACTCAGACCCAAAATACACTTACAATCCTTCAATATAAAACTGAAGAACTTAGTTCGGGAAATTAGGTTACATTCATAGGATAAAGATCGAAGTACTATCTTACTAATTTTTCATTTGTTAACACTTCACCTCTTACTAAATGTTATTTTACAGTAGCTTAAAATACAAATGCAACGAAAAAATGACTTTTCATTTAAAATGTGTTGCGTGTATCTTATGGGAAGAAATGAGGTCATTGGTATGGCCCCCAGAGGTAAATGGAAGTTGTTGCTCCCTCCAGAATAAAATGGGTTTTTGGTTCTTAAAATTTAAAATGCAACAGAAATATATTAGTGTCATTTAAATTGTGGTTGCTGGTGTTGTTTTTTGAACGTGAGTACATTATACGGGCTGACAGTAAATGAAGTTGGTTGTCGCCATTTTAAGTCTGCTTTAAAGTGTTTGTCATGTGGTCTCTTCTTCAAGTGAAAGATCCAGATTTGTCTGGTTTTAGTTAGCACATAACTGCTGCAATGTTAACTGTTTTTCTTCAGGTTCTTCTTCTGTTATCTGGCTCCCTTGTATCTGTGCACTGAGCTCTGAGAACATTTCCTCTGGACTCCTGTCTTCATCATCATCTTCTAAGAGCTCCTTCACATCTTCTTCAAAGCCATCATATGGTAATCTCCTTGCCAGCTGAACAATTTCCTGAACCTGACTCTCAAGCAAGGGAAAACCAGTGAAAGAATTAACTACAGAAGGCCATAACATTCCCAGCCTGCATTTAATGTTGATTGGGGCAGTTCATTCCATGTACTTCTAGCATAGCATCTGCAATGTTAAATTTATTCCAGAAGCTTGGTACTGCCAGGTTGGAGTCAAGAGTCCATCCAAATTTTTTCCCCTCCCGCAAACCGAACCATGTTAAGTTAATTTTATGAAGTATTGTATAAAATTATGCCACAATTTTTCAATAGTGTAATAACTAAAATGTACCAAATAAATCAGTTTAATATAAGGGTCTACTGTAAACAGCAATATGCTAAGTAAGACAACATCAGCTTTCATCTGAGTCTGTTCCTGTTCTCTCCCAGCCTTCCTTAAACTCCCATACATAACTGGTAACATATTTTGTCCTCTTTTTATTTGTATTGTAATCTAACTTGCTGTAACTTCATCATCCCTATTCAATCACTCCTCAAAACTCATGATCAATGAATCAGTTTAAATAATGTGTAACTCTCTTGCCATTAGCTACTGCCCAACTCTCTTGCCATTAGCTACTGCCCAACTCTCTTGCCATTAGCTACTGCCCAACTCTCTTGCCATTAGCTACTGCCCAACTCTCTTGCCATTAGCTACTGCACAACTCTCTTGCCATTAGCTACTGCCCAACTCTCTGCCATTAGCTACTGCCAACTCTCTGACATTAGCTACTGCCCAACTCTCTGCCATTAGCTACTGCCCAACTCTCTGCCATTAGCTACTGCCCAACTCTCTTCTTAGCTACTGCCCAACTCTCTCGCAGTAGCTACTGCCCAACTCTTCGCCATTGCTACTGCCCAACTCTCTCGCCATTAGCTACTGTACCTCTCGCCATTAGCTACTGCCCAGCTCTCGCCATTAGCTACTGCCCAACTCTCTTCGCCATTAGCTACTGCCCAACTCTCTGCCATAGCTACTGCCCAACTCTCTCGCCATTAGCTACTGCCCAACTCTCTGCCATTAGCTACTGCCCAACTCTCTGCCATTAGCTACTGCCCAACTCTCTCGCCATTAGCTACTGCCCAACTTCCTCGCCATTAGCTACTGCCCAACTCTCTCGCCATTAGCTACTGCCCAATCTCTCGCCATTAGCTACTGCCCAACTCTCTGCCATTAGCTATTGCCCAACTCTCTCGCCATTAGCTACTGCCCAACTCTCTCGCCATTAGCTACTGCCCAACTCTCTCGCCATTAGCTACTGCCCAACTCTCTCGCCAGTTAGCTACTGCCCAACTCTCTCGCCATTAGCTACTGCCCAACTCTCTCGCCATTAGCTACTGCCCAACTCTCTCGCCATTAGCTACTGCCCAACTCTCTCGCCATTAGCTACTGCCCAACTCTCTCGCCATTAGCTACTGCCCAACTCTCTTGCCATTAGCTACTGCACAACTCTCTTGCCATTAGCTACTGCACAACTCTCTTGCCATTAGCTACTGCCCAACTCTCTTGCCATTAGCTACTGCACAACTCTCTTGCCATTAGCTACTGCATAACTCTTTTACTTGGAGTTTACCTGGAGAGAGTTCCGGGGGGTCAACGCCCCCGTGGCCCGGTCTGTGACCAGGCCTCATGGTGAATCAGAGCCTGATCATCCAGGCTGTTACTGCTGGCCGCACACAGTCCGAAGTACGAACCACAGCCCGGCTGGTCAGGTTACTGCATAACTCTTTTGTCATTAGCTACTGCATAACTCTTTTGTCATTAGCTACTGCATAACTCTTTTGTCATTAGCTACTGCATAACTCTTTTGTCATTAGCTACTGCATAACTCTTTTGTCATTAGCTACTGCATAACTCTTTTGTCATTAGCTATTGAATAAGAATAACCTACTTAATATGTTATGTCTAGTTGTTAAGTAGCAGGTAAGCCTTATGATTAGTTGCCCAAAATGAATTGCATAATTACTGGCTTTCTTTGTTGCCTACTATTATTTGTACTACATTATTTGTACTTCTATTATTTGTGCCTATTATTATTTAAACTACATTATTTGTACAACTTAAAGAAATAAACATTATCATCATTATTAGTCCTGGCTTGAGACTGCCTGAAAGCTATGGGAGTTTCCCTAAAAATTTTACAATTTACTGTTAACAACTATTGAAGATTTGATGTATCCTCTTGGGATACATCAACTGGCACGAGGCCATTGCACTAATGGTAAAGGTCATTAACCCTTTCAGGGTCCGTGCCGTAGTTCTACGTCATGAGCTCAGCTCACTCAAATAAGCTTTGAGCGGCAAATTTGGGCCTAGATATGAGAGAATACATCTATGTTGTAAGTGTGCACCACATAAAACAAATCCTGCAGCACACAGTGCATAATGAGAGAAAAAAAACTGAAACCTCAATTTTCGTATACTTTTTATAATTATATTTGCGATTTCTTGGTCTCATTTGATAGAATGGAAGATATATTACAGATATAGAGATGATTTTGATTGGTTTTAGTACTGCAAATGGCTTGAAACTGAGCTCAAAATAGCTGAAATGTTAAATTTTTGCCTATGTTCAAGAGTAAACAAATGACCTCACACATCTAATACGCACCAGTTGGTGGGTCTAATATACGTTCACAAATGTTGTGATATTATTTGTACAATTATTACAATATTGCATAACAGTAAATCTTCCATTTTTTGGTTTGAATAAAAATTCATTATGTGAATAAAAAATCAAAATGGAATTCATTTGTAAAGACTGAAAACGTAACTAATGAACAGAGGAAATGTTAGTATAGTGCCAGGAATGCCTGCATTGTTTATTCTGCACCCTATTTTGAAATTGGAATATTTTGAACTTTGAGTTAAATTGGCTAAATTACCAATTTCCAATCACTTTATTTTGTAGTTGAAACAGTTGACTGGGCGATTTCTTGTGCTCAATCGATAGAATAGAAGAAATACTAGTGAAATAGCTAAGAATTTGGTCGACTGGAATAATGTAATTGGCCTAAAATGGGAGTCAAAGTCGGCAAAATCGCCGATGCGTAAATATCACTGACACATCAAAATTCACGAGAGAATAATTTCGTCAATTTTCAATCAAATTTCATACTTTTTGTTTTTTACCTTCAGAAAAAGATTCTCTACCATTTCATAAAAAAAAAATAAGATTTTTTTTTTTTTTTTAAATTCTTGGACACTGGTGCACCCCTTCCAAAAATGGCATTGGACCCTGAAAGGGTTAAGGGAGAAGGAGCAGCAGCAAGGAATGCTTGAGATGTTTCTTCAGTTCTATTCAAAATTATATTTATTTATTTCAAAGCAATTTAATTTTAAATTTTAACAAAAGATCAAACATGTAAATAATTAGTTTGCAAATGTAAAAACAAAAGAAAAAAGCATTAGGAAAATATAACTTACATTCAGATGTTGAAGAATCCACCAATAGGACATCTTTAGGGAAGGATATAATTTCCAATTATTTTTGTTGAACAATTCACTAAACTTTTGTAATATAAATTTTATATAATGAATTGCATTTTCTTTTTCAGCAGCAGGAGTACCACTGTTATGACTTGATTGTCCATGGTTTCAGTGGGAGAGCAATTGAGAAGTTGTTGCACAGATTTACAGTTGCAAACATCACACAACTTGATCATTACATTTGCAGATGCAGCGGCAGTCATTTTATTGCACCATTCCCAATTTTCATCACTAAATTCACAGGTAACAAGTAAACAATTAACCACAAAATTTCTTATAAACAAAGGAGTAAAATGCTGTCCATGCCTTTTAGCAAAACATATTTTTTCAATAATTTTTAAAATAACATTTAGTTGAATTTCAGCATTATTTGCAACACCCTCAAAATCTGATGCAGTATAGGGCACATCTTTATTCTGAAGAGGAGGTACTCGACAAGCTTTGATGATGTAAGTTATAGTGGACGAAAGTTCATCTTCACAAACTTGACTTTCAGATATATTCAGTTTCTCCAGTAAGTTCAATAGTTTATCACTTTGTATATGAGTCATAGTTCTCTTTTCATGCAAACAGAATCCTACAAAAAGGAAACAATATGAATTAGAACATCCCAGCAATATTTACCATACTTATATGTATGCACTTTAATATAATGCATGATACAGTGGTACCCAGAGTTTCATACTGCTCCCAACTCGAACAATTATGTAAGTGTATTATTGTAAGTGATTTTGTAAGTGTATTTTTGAGGGTCTGAAATGGCCTAATCTAATTTACATTATTCTTTAAGGGAACAAATTCGATCGGTAACGGCACTCGAACAGCCTTCTGGAACGAATAAAGTACGAAACTCAGGGTACCACTGTATATGCACTTTAATATAATGCATGATATTTAAAAAATCAGAAAATGCAGGAAATACACAGTACTCATCCACAAATAAGTCACACTTGTAAATGATCCAAATCAGACCGAAACATCGTCACAAGTTCTCTCTCCAATGTGCAGGTGTTCCGCCCTGTCATAGTTTAATGTTAAAACAAGGTTTTCACTTAATATTATACTCAGGGTTTCTTTAATAATAGCTAAATTAAAGATTCCTCTAGCTTATAATATTAAATGACTCTATATTATATGACTATGACTAAGTATTGTTTGTGTTTAGGTAGGTGACTTAAAGAGTGAAGGTGTGAAGTACTGAGCAGCTCGTTTGTTCCCCCCTTCTATACTGAGTAGAGGTCATACCTAGGCGTTCTACTCAGGTTAGTTCTCTCTCACTCCTGGTACGGTGAGCATACCACAGAAGACTTTCAGTTCTCTCACCCTTCGTATGATGAGCATACCCTCAGAGGCTCTCCGAGACTCTTCAGTTTTCTCGCCCTTGATATGGTGAGCATACCCTCAAAGGCTCTCTTATTTCCTCAAGAAATAGACTTTGGAACTATGGTTCACTAGCAAGTTGTGACTCACTTGGAAGCAGTGATACCGAGTGACCTCCAATGCAGTGATTCTCCGCTTAAGTCTAGTGATAAACTCTAACTTATTATTGACATTATAAAGTGTTTCAATTCTGAGGAAGTGTCATATACAGTGGACCCCCGGTTAGCGATGGCGTCGATACCGATAAAATCGGTTAGCGATACATTTTTACGTCAAAATATTGACATCGTTTACAATGATCTACTCGGTCTACGATATTCGTCCCGGACGCGTATGCGTGGCCCAGCTGGGCGGGTACGCCAGGGAGCGTCAGTGTGCTATTGTTTACAAGCGAGAGCGACCACCACCCACTCCACCCACACATTCATACCAGTATATTGTCATTATTCCACTGTTTTTAGTGCTTGCAACTGATAAGCTACCATGGGTCCAAAGAAAGCTCCTAGTGCCAGCCCTGTGGTAAAGAGGCTCAGAAATACAGTAAACTGAAGGAGATAATAACAAAATGAAAGTGGAGTGCGTATCACTGAGCTGGCAGGCTGTATGGTAAAGCCTATTCTACCATCACATTCATAGCATTCATGCAGGGAGTGTAAACGTTCATGCAGGGAGTGTAGCATGCAGCATGCTCCTGGACAGATTTTGTGAGAGGGTCCAGTGACTCAAGCTGGTCTAGTGACATTAAAGAAAAGGCCAGTAACCCCAGAAGAACTTCCCCTGCAGTGTTAATGGAAGGGATTCCCTTCAAACACTGAGTATACTACTCCATCCTTTTCCTCCCATCTTCACACATCTACTCTTCATAAATGTAATGACATGTTATTGTACTATGATTTTTCTTTATTTCTCATAACTTGAGTGTAAATGCATGTCTTATGCTTGTAAATATTTTATTTACTACTTTGGAAGACTGGAGCGGTTAATTTTTTCCATTATTTTTTATGGAAAATAGAATCGGATAACGATATTTTCGGTTACAGATAAGCCCTCGGGACTAATTAATACCGCTAACGGTGTCATGTATATCTCTACGTGTGTTATTATATTAAGACGTACAGACAAATGTAACCCTTTTGGTGCTTATACAGAGGTACCCTGTTTCGTGCTATCATCTTACGTTATTTCGATAACCGATATTTATAACGTAAAATTTGATTGTGATTTGATGTTGCCTAACAAATAAGTCGGACGTGTCCGGGAGCCCAGCTGAGCGCGCCTCCAGAGCGTCAGTTTCTATTGTTTACAAGTGAGGCGACCACCCACCACACACCCACGCATTCATACCAGTATATTGTCAATATTCCCCTGTTTTAGTGCTTGCAACTCAATGCACCATGGGCCCGAAGCTTCTATGCAAGCCAGTGTAAAGAATTGCAGGGAGTGAAGCATTCATGCAGGGAGTGTAGCATTTATGCAGGGAGTGTAGCATTTATGCAGGGAGTGTGCAGGCATGCAGGGAGTGTAGCAGGCATGCAGGGAGTGTAGCAAAGATGCAGGGAGTGTAGCAGGGATGCAGGGAGTGCAGCAGGGATGCAGGGAGTGTAGCAGATGCAGGGAGTGTAGCAGGCATGCAGGGAGTGTAGCAGGCATGCAGGGAGTGTAGCAGGCATGCAGGGAGTGTAACAGGCATGCAGGGAGTGTAACATTCATGCAGAGAGTGTAGCAGGCATGCAGGGAGTGTAGCATTCATGCAGGGAGTGTAGCAGGCATGCAGGGAGTGTAGCAGGCATGCAGGGAGTGTAGCATGCAGGCATGCTCCTGGACAGATTTTGTGAGAGGGTCCAGTGACTCAACCTGGTCCTAGTGGCATTAAAAAGAAAAGGCCAGTAACCCCAGAAAAGAACTTGCCACCTGCAGTGTTAATGGAAGGGATTCTCTTCCAAACACTAGCATACTACTCATCGTTTCCTCCTCCGTCTTCCACACATCAACAACTCTTCAATAAATGTAAGTGACATGTTATTGTACTATATTATTTCTTTATTTCTCATAAACTTGTGTGTAAATGCATGTCTTATGTAGTAAAAAAATATTTTATTTTACTACTTTTGGAAGTCTGGAACGGATTAATTTTTTTTTCCATTATTTCTTATGGGGAAAATAGAATCGGATAACGATATTTTCGGTTACAGATAAGCCCTCTGGGACGGATTAATATTGCTAACCGGGGGTCCACTGTATATCCTCTTTACGTGTGGTATTATATTAAGACGGTACAGACAAATGTAACTTGTGGTGCTTATATGAGAAAGTAAAGGCCTTATTTAAAGTGTGTACACCCCTCCTAAGAGTAAGGAGATTATAGGATACTTTTATTTTACTAAGTGTTCTGAAAATCTTAGTATATTCTTAAATAAAAACCTCGAAAGACCTTTAAAGACCTCATTTCGCCTTGTGTTACTCAGATAAAAGTAGTATTTAGCTACTTTCTAGCACCTGCTGTACTGTTGTTGCGATAAGCACTAAACTAATTAGTGGTCTATAGGCCCTTATCATAACAGCAGGTTATTTGTGGATTGTGCCCATCACAGTATCGTGTCCTTCGGTTCTTTAGCAGTACTCGTTACATTCATGGCATGTAAAATTTAGCTTATATTTTATATAAATATTGTATATACAGTACACCAATTTAGCAGACTAATGTGGGGAAAAGGGCATCCAGTAATGCCGACAGTTCGGTATATCAAACATTTTGAACACTTCACTGGAAGCAATTGAAGTCCCAGGACTGAAAATTTTTCTAATAAATATATCCTAGTGTTTGCTTGGGTGTCTCTTTTAACCCTTGGGTTAACGGTCTCTGAATCTCAGGGTCACAATTTAAAAAAAAAAAAAAAAAAAAAAAAAATTCTTATGAAATGATAGAGAATCTTTTCCGATCATAACACCACAAAAAGTATTAAATTTGATCGAAAACTAACAGAATTATGCTTTCGCAAAGTTAGCAGTATCCATGATATTTACGCATTGGCGATTTCGCACAGTTTGAGCCCTATTTTCGGCAAATTCCAATGTTTCAGTCTACTAAAATTATAGCTATTGTGCTAGAACTCCATTTTTTCTATCGATTGAGTACAAGAAACCACCTATTTACCAATTCTAACTACCGAAAATAGTGGTCAGAAAATGGCAATTTAGCCAATTTCACACAAATTTCAAACGATGCCAATTTCAAAATAGGGTCCATAATAAACATGGCAGACATTCCTGGCACTAAAATAACATCTCTGTTCATTAGTCACGTCTCCAGGCCCCTCTTACATTACTTTTGCTTTCCATTTTGAATTTTTATTCTCACAAAAAATAGAAGATTTACTGTTATGTATACAACTGCATCATTGTAAAAATGGTATAAATAATATCAGCGCAATTGTGTAAGAATATTAGACTCTCCAGTTGATGTGTATTGGACGCATGGTGTGATTTGTTTACTCTTGAACATCGGCCAAAATCGAACATTTTCGCTACTTTGCGCTCAGTTTCAAGGTACTTGTCATTGTGAAACCAAACAAAATTATCTCTATTTCTGTAATATATCATCTATTCTATAAAACGAGACTAAGAAAACGAGAATACAAGCATAAATACCATACGAAAATAGACTGCAAAGTCGCTGTTTTAAAACAAAAACACGGTCAGAGTTTTTTTATCCTCACTATGCACCGTTTGGTGCAGGAATTTTTTTTATACTGTGCACACTGGCTGCACAGACCCATTCTATCACATCTAGGCCTAACAGCCTGTTTCTGCTTGATTTGAGGGCGCTATAATTTAGGCGTACTAGTACGTCAATAACCCCAGGGCATAAAACGTACTAGTACGACCAAAACCCCGAAAGGGTTAAACCACTTGTTGGTATCAACTACAGTGTTACCTCTACTTATGAGCAAAATTCGTTCCAGTCGGCTATTCAAGTGCCGGTACCGAATGAATTTTTTCCCATAAAAAATAATGAAAATTAGTTAATAATCCATTTCACCGCCAAAATACACTTACAAAAGCACCTACAAAAATACACTTACATAACTGTTCGAGTTTTGAGCTGCTCATAAGTAGAGGTACCACTGTACTAAGGTTTACAAGACCAAAATTAAATAAAACAAAATAAACAACTATAGCACTCTACATGAGACACCACACAGTACTAAACATAGAAAACAAAGGTGTTAAAAGTACAGAAGAGAAAATTTTTACATACCGTACTAAACATTTTTACGGTGGATAAATGAGATTAATTTTGCCATGACAGTAAGAGGGTTACTGAGAATAACTTATTATGAAACAGAAAACTATAAAGTTCCCATGGGCCTACTTGTAGATGGATGGGAGATAGAAGCAGCAACAGGTTTGATGAATATATCCAGTTTATATTGTCTGCCATGTTGTTTCTATTTCTATGACAATTTCTCTAAAGTTGCACAAGTTGATAATTGGCCTGTAAATCTAATTTGTCTGAGATGTCAGTGTATTTGACGAGATCATCAACTGCTTTCCATACTTGAGACCATGCGTTCAAGCCCCACCCGTGGTATGGTTTGTTTGCAATCGGGTCACTACGATTTCGTGAGTCAGGATTACTATACGTAATTTTCTTTTAACGTCATCATATCTTCCTGGCGGACCAGGCGAGCACCAGACGAGCCCAGCGGACCAGGCGAGCACCAGGCGAGCCCGGCGGACCAGGCAAGCACCAGACGAGCCCGGCGGACCGGGCAAGCACCAGACGAGCCCGGCGGACCGGGCAAGCACCAGACGAGCCCGGCGGACCGGGAGCACCAGACGAGCCCGGCGGACCAGGCGAGCACCAGGCGAGCCCGGCGGACCAGGCGAGCACCAGGCGAGCCCGGCGGACCAGGCGAGCACCAGGCGAGCCCGGCGGACCGGCGAGCACCAGCGAGCCCGGCGGACCAGGCGAGCACCAGGCGAGCCCGGCGGACCGGCGAGCACCAGGCGAGCCCGGCGGACCAGGCGAGCACCAGGCGAGCCCGGCTGACCAGCGAGCCCGGCGGACCAGGCGGAGCCCGGCGGACCAGGCGGAGCACCAGGCGAGCCCGGCTGACCAGGCGAGCCCGGCTGACCAGGCGAGCACCAGGCGAGCCCGGCTGACCAGGCGAGCACCAGGCGAGCCCGGCTGACCAGGCGAGCACCAGGCGAGCCCGGCTGACCAGGCGAGCACCAGGCGAGCCCGGCTGACCAGGCGAGCACCAGGCGAGCACCAGGCGAGCCCGGCTGACCAGGCGAGCCCGGCTGACCAGGCGAGCCCGGCTGACCAGGTGAGCCCGGCTGACCAGGCGAGCCCGGCTGACCAGGTGAGCCCGGCTGACCAGGCGAGCCCGGCTGACCAGGTGAGCCCGGCTGACCAGGCGAGCCCGGCTGACCAGGCGAGCCCGGCACCAGACAAGCCCGGCTGACCAGGCAAGCACCAGAAGATCCTGGTTGACTAGGCAAGAACTAGACAATCCTGGTTGACCAGGCAAGCATAAGATGAGCCTTATTGACCAGGCAAGCACCAGATGAGCCTGGTTGATCAGGCAAGCACCAGACAATCCTGGTTAACCAGGCAAGCACCAGACGAGCCTGGCTGACCAGGCAAGCACCAGACGAGCCTGGCTGACCGGGGAAGCACCAGACGAGCCTGGCCCATGGCCGGGCTCAGAGAGTAGAGAAACTCTCGAAGCTCTTCAAAGGTACAGTCATCCCTCCGTTTTCGTGTTTAATCCGTTCCTGAGGGAGGCACTAAAACTGAAACACACTAAAACTGAAACACACGAAAACTGAAACCATTTTCCCCATAAGAAATAATGGAAATTCAATTAATAATAATAATAATAATAATAATTTTTATTTCAATGCATGATACAAGTGTACAATGTTATTGGTAGTTACAATTATAAAACAATTATAAAACTGTAATGCAAGGAGAGCCACTGGCATGCCATGGCATTAGGGGCAGTTTATTCTAGAGACTTATTCACTAAGTACTTAATGCTAAAGAAATTGATTGAGTTTATTCTAGTTCTGTATTATTTAAATTATTATATGGTTATACATACTATTAAAATACAATACAAGAGAAATTGGTTGAGTTTAATCTAGTTGTATAATTTATTTCAAATTACAGTATGTTGATGCTATACTAGTATAATAACAATACTAGAAATAGTTTTTAGAGTTTCTTCTAGATATATATTTTATTTCAAATTAAGAAAATGATGATACTATAAGATTTTAAATGACAATATGATGATATGAAATTGCAACAAGTGTTAAGGAGGATGAACATATCAAATTGAGAACTTCTTAAGTAAAATAATATTGGGTTTGAAAGTTTGTTACAGTATGAGTATTTAGTATAGGGTGAGTAGGTGATTTTTTAGAAGAGTCTTGAATTGATTTTCCGACAAGGTTAACTTGATATTTACTGGTAATGAATTCCAGATTCTGGGGCCCTTTATGTGCATAGAATTTTTACATTGGTTAGTATGGACTCGGGGTATGTCAAATAGTGATCTGTGTCTTGTGTCATGTTCGTGGGACCTATTAAAGTTGTTGAGGAGAATTCTGAGCGCAGGGTTGATATTAGCATGTAGAGTTTTATGTATGTAGAAGGCACATGAATAGGTATGAATATTTTTTATGGTGAGTAGTTTTAAGGTTCTGAATATAGGTGGAGTATGCTGTCTAGAGTGGGAATTTGTTATCATCCTGACTGCAGCCTTTTGCTGGGTTATGAGTGGTCTAAGGTGATTTAATGTTGTTGAGCCCCATGCACAGATTCCATAGGTGAGATAAGGGTAGATAAGAGAATGATATAGTGCAATGAGAGCTGGTTGGGGCACATAATAGCGTATCTTAGATAATATACCTACTGTCCTTGAGATTTTCTTGGAAATTTGTTGTATGTGTGTTTGGAATTTAAGACTACTGTCAAGGTGGATTCCTAGGAATTTTCCCTCTGTGAGCCTTGTGATGGGGGAACCATTTAGCGTTATGTTAA
>WNWK01007774.1:69518-90675 GCA_009830355.1 Cherax destructor
TGGTTGAGGCACATAAATATTTTGATAATTACCTACTGTTTTTGAGATTTTTTTGGGAAATTTTTTGTTTTTTTTTGGGGAAATTTTAAGATTTTGTAAAAAGGGGGTTCCCCGGGAAAACCCCCTTTTGAAAAGGTTTCAGGATCAATGCCTGTAATCATAAGATTTATGTGATTTTTTTCTAGCAGAACAATGGAATATGCTAAACTTATTAATATATACTGAAAATTTTACAAACAAATTTTTTTTTAAAAATTTTTTAACAATGTTTAAAGAGATATAGGAATTTTTAAAAAGTTGATGATTTACTAATCAATGTAAGGGACTAAAGTAAAAAAAGGTTTTTTTAAAAAAATTTTTTAAATAAAAAAAAAGAATCACTAATACTGTATATATTTAAAGGGTTTGGGAAAAAGGTAGGGGGAAACATGTATTAAAAAAAAAGCAGTAAATGCAATTATAGAAATAGATATACTATATAAAAAGTTACATATACTAACTATTGGATTATTACAATCATAATTAGGTGAGTACACACACATGCATGGCCAGGGAGATATAACATCGTTTAGGAGTGAAGAAGAGTCTTGAATTGATTTTCTGACAAGGTTAACTTGATATTTACTGGTAATGAATTCCAGATTCTGGGGCCCTTTACGTGCATAGAATTTTTACATTGGTTAGTATGGACTTGGGGTATGTCAAATAGTGATCTGTGTCTTGTGTCATGTTCGTGGGACCTATTAAAGTTGTTGAGGAGAATTCTGGCGCAGGGTTGATATTAGCATGTAGAGTTTTATGTATGTAGAAGGCACATGAATAGGTATGAATATTTTTATGGTGAGTAGTTTTAAGGTTCTGAATATAGGTGGAGTATGCTGTCTAGAGTGGAATTTGTTATCATCCTGACTGCAGCCTTTTGCTGGGTTATGAGTGGTCTAAGGTGATTTAATGTTGTTGAGCCCCATGCACAGATTCCATAGGTGAGATGAGGGTAGATAAGAGAATGATATAGTGCAATGAGAGCTGGTTGAGGCACATAATAGCGTATCTTAGATAATATACCTACTGTCCTTGAGATTTTCTTGGAAATTTGTTGTATGTGTGTTTGGAATTTAAGACTACTGTCAAGGTGGATTCCTAGGAATCCACCTTGACAGTAGGTTGGTGTCAGGATCAATGCCTGTAATCATAAGATTTAGTGTGATTCTATAACTAGACTTGAGAACAATGGAATATGCTAAACTTATTAATATGATACTAGATTAATTATTCTTACAAACTAATTGGATTTTTACAATTTTGAACAATGTTTCACAGAGATATAGGATATTTGTACAATGTTGATGATTTACTAATACAATGTAGAGTGGACTAATAGTAGAAAAGGTTTTAATCAAATTTTAAGTAAATAAAGTGATCACTAATACTGTATATAGTTAAGGTTGGAAAATGGTAGTGGTAAACATGTATTAAAAAATATAGCAGTAAATGCAATTATAGAAATAGATATACTATATAAAAAGTTACATATACTAACTATTGGATTATTACAATCATAATTAGGTGAGTACACACACATGCATGGCCAGGGAGATATAACATCGTTTAGGAGTGAAGAAGAGCAGGATGTGAGTGTGGGAGAGGTGCGTGAGGCATTACGTAGAATGAAAGGGGGTAAAGCAGCTGGAACTGACGGGATAATGACAGAAATGTTAAAAGCAGGGGGGGATATAGTGATGGAGTGGTTGGTATTGTTGTTAAATAAATGTATGAAAGAGGGGAAGGCACCTAGGGATTGGCAGAGAGCATGTATACATAGTTCCTTTATATAAAGGGAAGGGGGATAAAAGAGATTGTAAGAATTATAGGGGAATAAGTTTACTGAGTA
Organism: Cherax destructor; assembly: GCA_009830355.1. Taxonomy (NCBI): domain Eukaryota; kingdom Metazoa; phylum Arthropoda; class Malacostraca; order Decapoda; family Parastacidae; genus Cherax; species Cherax destructor. The sequence continues at coordinate 71,410 of WNWK01007774.1, forward strand.
TACCAGGTAAAGTGTACGGTAGGGTTATTATTGAAAGAATTAGAGGTAAGACAGAGAGTAGGATTGCAGATGAGCAAGGAGGCTTTAAAGTGGGTAGGGGATGTGTAGATCAAGTGTTTACATTGAAGCATATATGTGAACAGTACAGTGGACCCCTGAGTTACGAGCACCCCGGAAATCATACAGTTATGTAAGTACAGTGGACCCCCGGCTAACGATCACCCCGGAAATCGTACAATTATGTAAGTATAATATTGTAAGTGCTTGTGGAAGTGTATTTTTGGGGGTCTGAAATAGACTAACCTATGTGACATTATTTCTTAAGGAAGTAAATTTGTTCGGTAATGGCACTTGAGCAGGCTTCTGCAATGAATTTTGATCATTAGCCGGGGGTCCACTGTATAATATTGTAAGTGCTTTTGTAAGTGTATTGTTGGGAGTCTGAAATGGACTAACCTACTTGACATTATTTCTTAAGGGAGTAAATTCGTTCGGTAATGGCACTTGAGCAGGGTTCTGGAATGAATTTTGCTCGTTACTCAGGGGTCCACTGTATTTAGATAAAGGTAGGGAAGTTTTCATTGCATTTATGGATTTGGAAAAGGCATATGATAGAGTAGATAGGGGAGCAATGTGGCAAATGTTGCAAGTGTATGGAATAGGTAGTAAGTTACTGAATGCTGTAAAAAAAATTTATGAGGATAGTGAGGCTCAGGTTAGGGTGTGTAGGAGAGAGGGAGATTACTTCCCGGTAAAAGTAGGTCTTAGACAGGGCTGTGTAATGTCATCATGGTTGTTTAATATATTTATAGATGGGGTTGTAAAAGAAGTAAATGCTAGGGTGTTGGGGAGAGGAGTGGGATTAAATTATGGGGGATTAAATGCAAAATGGGAGTTGACACAGTTACTTTTTGCTGATGATACTGTGCTTATGGGAGATTCTAAAGAAAAGTTGCAAAGGTTAGTGGACGAGTTTGGGAGGGTGTGTAAAGGTAGAAAGTTGAAAGTGAACATAGATAAGAGTAAGGTGATGAGGGTATCAAACAATTTAAATAAAGAAAAATTGGATATCACATTGGAGAGAGAGATTATGGAAGAAGTAAATGTTTTCAGATATTTGGGAGTTGACTTGTCAGCGGATGGGTTTATGAAGGATGAGGTTAACCATAGAATTGATGACGGAAAAAAGGTGAGTGGTGCGTTGAGGTATCTGTGGAGACAAAAAACGTTATCCATGGAGGCAAAGAAGGGAATGTACGAAAGTATAGTGGTACCAACACTCTTATATGGGTGTGAAGCATGTGTTGCAAATGCTGCAGCGAGGAGGTGGCTGGAGGCAGTGGATATGTCCTGTCTAAGGGCAATGTGTGGTGTAAATATTATGCAGAAAATTCAGAGTGTGGAAATTAGGAGGAGGTGTGGAGTTACTAAAAGTATTTGTCAGGGGGCTGAAGAGGGGTTGTTGAGGTGGTTTGGTCATTTAGAGAGAATGGATCAAAGTAGAATGACTTGGAGAGCGTATAAATCTGTAGGGAAAGGAAGGCGGGGTAGGGGGTTGTCCTCGAAAAGGTTGGAGGGAGGGGGTAAAGGAGGTTTTGTGGGCGAGGGGCTTGTACTTCCAGCAAGCATGTGTGAGCGTGTTAGATAGGAGTGAATGGAAACAAATGGTTTTTGGGACCTGACGAGCTGTTGGAGTGTGAGCAGGGTAACATTTTGTGAAGGGATTCAGGAAAACCAGTTAATTGATTTAGTTGGACTTGAGTCCTGGAAATGGTAAGTACAATGCCTGCACTTTAACCCTTTGGGGGTCGACAGGCCTTCTCGGAAACGTGTTCCTAGGGTCGAAAAGTTTTTGGAAAAAAAAAAAAAAAATTCATATGAAATGATAGAGAATCTTTTTCCGATCATAACGCCACCAAAATTATGAAATTTGATCGAAAACTAACGGAATTATGCTTTCGCGAAGTTCGCGGTATCTATGACACTGATGCATCGGCGATTTCACCCACTTCGAGCTCTATTTTCGACAAATTCCAATGTTTCAGTCTCCTAAAATTATAGCTACAGTGGTACCTCGAGTTACGATGGTCCCCAAAATCGCCCTTTTATGTAAGTATATTTTTTTAAATGCTTTTGTAGGTATATTTTTGGGGGTGTAAAAGGACTAGTCTATTTTACATTATTCCTTATGGGGATAAATTCGTTTGGTAATGGCACTTGAACAGCATTCTCGAACGAAAAAATATCGTAACTCGAGGTACCACTGTATTTCGCTAGAACGTCATTTCTTCTATCGATTGAGTACAAGAAACCGCCTATTTACCAATTTCATCTACCCAAAATAGTGGTCAGAAAATGGCAATTTTCCAATTTCACACAAATTTCAAACGATGCCAATTTCAAAATAGGGTCCAGAGTAAACAAGGCAGACATTCCTGGCACTAAAATAACATGTTCTCTGTTCATTAGCCACGTCTCCAGGCCCCTGTTCCATTACTTTTGCTTTCCATTTTGAATTTTTATTCTCACACAAAAATAGAAGATTTACTGTTATGTATACAACTGCATCATTGTAAAAATGGTATAAATAATATCAGGCACTTGTGCATGAATATAAGACTCGCCAGTTGATGTGTATTGGATGCATGGTGTGATTTGTTTACTCTTGAACATCGTCAAAAATCGAACATTTTCGCTACTTTGAGCTCAATTTCAAGGTACATACTTGTCATTGTCATACCAATCAAAATTATCTCTATTTCTGTAATATATCTTCCATTCTATCAAATGAGACCAAGAAAACGAGAATACATCAATAAATACCATAAGAAAATCGACTGCAAAGTCGCTGTTTTAATAAAAAAAACGGTCAGTTTTTTTTCTCATTATGCAGTGTGTGCTGCAGAATTTTTTTTATACTGCGCACACTGACCACACAGACCCATTCTTTCATATGTATGCCTACCAGACGTTTTCTGCTTAAATTGAGGCCGCTAGAATTTGGGCGTACTAGTACGGCACTAACCCCTGCTCGTAAAACGTACTAGTACGGCACCGACCCCGAAAGGGTTAAAGGAGGGGTCTGGGATAGTGACAGCTGGGAGGGACTTATTCTCAGCTGTCGTATCTGAACGCCTCTGCAAAGACAGTGATTATGTATGAGTGAGGTGAAAGTGTTGAATGATGATGAAAGTATTTTCTTTTTGGGGATTTTCTTTCTTTTTGGGTCACCCTGCCTCGTTGGGAGACGGCTGACTTGAAAATAAAAAAAACATGTGCATGAACCAACACATAAGGGACACTACCAGAGAGAGAGGAGACGATGAACCAGCAAGACTGGACCTCGTATTCACCTTGAGCAGTGCAGATATTGAGGACATCACATATGAAAGACCCCTCGGGGCCAGTGACCACGTGATTCTGAGCTTCGAATACATAGTAGAGTTACAAGTGGAGAGGGAAGCAGGAAAGGCAGGACGAATGAAGCCAAACTACAAGAGGGGATTACACAGGCATGAAGAATTTCCTGCACGAGGTTCAGTGGGACAGAGAACTGGCAGGGAAGTCAGTAAATGAGATGATGGAATATGTGACAACAATATGGAAGGAAGCTGAGGAGAGGTTTGTACCGAAGGGTGTTACAACTTCGATATCGTAACTTAAATAAAAAGGTTCTGGCTCCTAAATGGCTACTTAATCTGCTGTCTAGGGGCATTTAAATTACATTGAAAAAATACAACAACTCTAGGGCCAGCATACAATTACAGTGGTCCCTCGGTTTTCGCCGAAAATTCGTTCCAGAATGCTGCTCAAGTGCCATTACCGAACGAATTTACTTCCTTAAGAAATAATGTCACGTAGGTTAGTCTATTTCAGACCCCCAAAAATACACTTGCAACAGCACTTACGAAAATACACTTACATAAATGTTCGAGTTTGGAGATGCACGAAAACCGAGGGACCACTGTATATGTTAAATAATATTAATTTAGGAAGGAAGGACAAAAACTTACTTATACAAAAATATGTCTATATATTAAAGTAAATTATATACAACTTATAACCTACTACAAAAAACACCACACTCCAGTTCACCAAATAAACATTTATAAATAGGGATGCTCCATGACACCCCCCTCCTTCCTGCAGGCTACTTAGCCTACAGTTAAAACGTTATACTCTCCAAAACAGGCCCTTGCACATGCTAGGGCCTTAAAAAAACATGAGAGCACGTAAATACAAAATTACTTATACAGTGGACCCCCGAGTAATGAAAAAACTTCATTCCAGAATCCTGCTCAAAAGCCATTACCGAACGAATTTACTCCCTTAAGGAATAATGTCACGTAGGTTAGTCTATTTCAGACCCCCAAAAATACAATTCCACAAGCACTTACAATATTATACTTACATAACTCTACGATTTCCAGGGTGTTCATTACTCGGGGGACCACTGTATATTATTCACAAAAAACTCGCCAAACCACCTACTCACACTACTACTCAAACATGATGACTTCACCCCCATCACCACCCATCTCGTACTGAACTAAACACCTCATCTGCTCCTGTGCTGGCCACTCTGCCGCGACTGAGATAAAACGCGTCTCGTTCCAGTACAAACTCGGAAAATGACATTATGTATGGAGCGTTTTTTACAAAATATTTTACAGCAACACACTGCATAACAAAGGGTAACAGAAATACAGTGGACCCTCGCTATTCGAACACTCCAAACTCGCCCTTTTATGTAAATTTATTAATGTAAGTGCTTTTATAAGTGTATTTTTGGGAGTCTGAAACAGACTAATCTAATTTACATCATTCCTTATGGGAATACGTAAATTCGTTTGGTAACAGCACTTGAACAGCATTCTGGAATGAAGAATGTTTGAAAGTCGGGGGTCCACTGTAATGAGAAAGCCAGGATGAGCCCTTGGTTCACCCAAAGGTGTAGAGAGGAAAAACCAAGTGTGCTAGAGAATGGAAGAAGTATAGAAGGCAAAGGACCCAGGTGAATAAGGAGAGCAGTTGTAGAGCCAGAAATGAATATGCACAGGTAAGAAAAGAGGCCCAACGACAATACGAAAATGACACAGCAGCGAAAGCCAAATCTGACCTGAAGCTGTTCTACAGCTACATCAGGAGGAAAGCAACTGTCAAGGACTAGGTAATCAGGCTGAGGAAGGAAGGAGGGAAGATCAGGGAATACCTGTCGAGAAGACAACAGTGAGTCATGGTATATGACAAGGTGTCAGAGTGGGTCAGTCCTAAGACCGGTGCTGTTTCTGGTATATGTGAATAACATGACAGAAGGAATAGACTCAGAAGTGTCCTTGTTTGCAGATGATGTGAAGTTGATGAGAAGAATTCAATCGGACGAGGACCAGGCAGAACTACAAACAGGCTGCAGGCCTGGTCCAGAAACTGGCTCCTGGAGTTCAACCCCACCAAGTGCAAAGTCATGAAGATTGGGGAAGGACAAAAAAGACTGCAGATGGAGTACAGTCTAGGGGGCCAGAGACTACAAACCTCACTCAAGGAAAAGGATCTTGGGGAGAGTATAACACTGGGCACATCTCCTGAGGCGCACATCAACCAAATAACTGCTGCAGTATATGGGCGCCTAGCAAACCTAAGAATAGCATTCCAACATCTCAATAAGGAATTGTTCAGGACAACTGTACACCATGCACAATAGGCCTATATTGAAGTATGCAGCACCAGTTTGGAACCCACAGCAAGCCAAGCATGTAAGAAAATTAGAGAAAGAAAAAAGTTTTGCAACAAGTATAGTCCCGGAGCTGAGGGGCATGTCCTACGAGGAGAGGTTAAGGGAAATCGACCTGATGACAATGGAGGACAGGAGAGATGGGGGGATATGATAACGACATATAAAATACTGAAGAGGAATCGACAAGGTGGACAGAGACAGGATGTTCCAGAGATGGGAGACCGCAACAAAGTGTCACAGTTAGAAATTGAAGACTCAGATGAATCACAGAGAGATTAGGAAGTATTTCTTCAGTCACAGAGTTGTCAGGAAGTGGAATTGTCTGGGAAGTGATGTAGTGGAGGCAGGATCCATACATAGCTTTAAGAAGAGGTATGATAAAGCTCATGGAGCAAGAAGAATGACCTTGTAGCGGCCTGTGAAGAGGCAGGGCCAGGAGCTGTGACTCGACCCTTGCAACCACAACTAGGTGAGTATGCACACACAGGAGCTATGGCTTGACCCCTGCGACCACAATTAGTCGAGTACATACACACATGCACACCTAGTAGCAACCAGCGAAGAGGCAGGGCCATGAGCTCTGATTTGACTCCTGCAATCACATATAGGTGAGTACATTCACCTATATGTGATTGCACAAAGAAGATAACACATTCACCATCACTCAGTTAATACCTCTCTTACTGCCACAAGTAATCTTACTTAGTAAGAGCCGAGGTAATAATGATCTTACTTAGTAAGAGCAGTTGTTATCATGTCTCTCATCTTAGTGCTTGGTGTCACCAACATCGTGGTGGTGTCCAAGTGGCACCCTGGGATTGACACCTCCAGTGCCAACTCCACGTTCTCCCCCTTACTGTAGTTCTCCACTGTAAGAAAGGAAAAATTATTATTTTTATTATTATTATTATCTCAACTTTTTTTATTTCACTCATAACTCAAGAATGCTTCATCCAATCAGATTCAAATTTTCGACGTTGGTGTACAGTACCCTGGGTAATATCCTTGCAACATTTGGCATGTGTACACACACTATGAGCAAGGTTGTTGAACCCATACCCAGGATCCAGGAATGGCTCTGATAACTTGCAAAATCCTCTGTAGTGCGGCTCCAAATGTTCGGAAAAGGTGCTTGCTAACTTGATATCACAGAGTGAAATTCAAGTTTGCAGATGCACATATGCTGATTTTTTGTGTAAAATGGAGTGACATTTTCGATTCCTGCTAAATTACGTTAATTACATTCAAGCCTGTCTTCTGACAAACTTCAGTATTTAATAGGTGATGCATCTTACAGCCAGGACAGTAACTATTAAGTTTAGTTTGTGTGTTTGCAAATCTGTCAGTGTAATAAATTAGTTTATGAAACTTGGAACTGTTGGAATATGTGTGGTTCATGGGTAGAAGTGATGGTAGCAAAATATAACCTCATATTGTTATTTTTTCCAACAAACCAGCCATACGGTGCCCCGTGGCCTGATTGCTAAAGCTCTTGCTTCACACGGCGAGGGTCTGCGCTCGATTCCCAGCGTGGGTAGAAACATTAGGCATGTTTCTTTACACAGGTTGTCTATGTTCACCCATCAGTAAAATGGGTACCTGGGAGTTAGTTGACTGGTGTGGGTAGCATCCTGGGACAAGGACCTAATTTGCCCAAAATGCTCTGCATAACAAGTGGCTTTCTATATACGTATTTGTATAGTAGTACAGTATGTCATTGATGTCAGCTAGGCCTGTATACCATGTACATGCACTTGTAGTAAATAAAGATTTTATTATTATTATTATTATTATTATTATTATTATTATTATTACGTATATCCCACCGAGGCAGGGTGACCTAAAAAGAAAAACTAAAGTTTCTCTTTTTAAATTTAGTAATGTATACAGGAGAAGGGATTACTAGCCTCTTGCTCCCGGCATTTTAGTCGCCTCTTACGATATAATGAAATATGTGGCGGAGCCTGGCCTGTCCGTCTGGCTGTCCCTTAGGGGTAGTCGAGAGTGAGATGGAGGGCTCTGAGGGCCGCCTATGTGTGAGGTACAAACAGGGATCATGTTACTTAAGGCTTGGCCAGGAAACCTGCCTATAAAATGGGTTATCACAGTACAGTGGACCCCCGGTTTACGTACTGCTCCAAACTCGAACAATTATGTAAGTGCATTTTTGTAAGTGCTTTTGTAAGTGTATTTTTGGGGGTCTAAAAGGACTAATCTAATTTACATTATTCCTTATGGGAACAAATTCGTTTGGTAACGGCACTTGAACAGCATTCTGGAACGAATTAATTATGTAAACTGGGGTACCACTGTATATACTAAACAAGTATATTAGACTGTTTATATCTGTGATAACTGAAGAATGACTCTTCTGAAAGGATTAAAATTTTCAGCCCTAGTGTGTTGTCCAGAAGACAAAGACAAAGATTTATTTCTTTGCAAGGGTTACAATGTGTAATTACATTTTATAATTTGTTAGGTACAAAGAAAGCCACTATCATACCGGAGCATTTCGGGCAGACTAATTCTAATACTTAAAGACTACTTAAGTCTAGAACAGGTCAAGAGTGCTTGTTTTTTTAAATATTCATCACTTTATCTTATTACTACCATTAGGTAGTCAAAACTTTTAAAGTTAATGAGGCTAATAGTCTTGAAGAAACACATAACTAATAACAATATTACCAGTAGTACAAATAACAAGTGAGTGTAAAACGAACCTGTAATTGTTTTACATGATGGTAAGATTGCTGGTGTCTTTTTTCTGTCTCATAAACATGCAAGATTTCAGGTACATGTCTTGTTACTTCTACTTATACTTAGGTCACACTACACATTCATGTACAAGCATATACATATATATGCATCCCTCTGGGTTTTCTTCTATTTTCTTACTAGTTCTTGTTCTTATTTCCTCTTTTCTCCATGGGGAAGTGGAACAGAATTCTTCCTCCGTAAGACATGCGTGTTGTAAGAGGCGACTAAAATGCCGGGAGCAAGGGGCTAGTAACCCCTTCTCCTGTATATATTACTAAATGTAAAAGGAGAAACTTTCGTTTTTCCTTTTGGGCCACCCCGCTTCGGTGGGAAACGGCTGATGTGTAGAAAGAAGAAAGAAATAACAGTACTATTGTAAGTATGAGTATATTGTTTAAATAGATTAGAGGTCATAAAATACTTGAGAGAGTTGCTTCAGACTGGTTAGATGATTTAGCATAGTGTTGGTTTGGTTAATTTTGAGAGATGAGATAATTTTTAAGTATAGCCCTAAAAGCAAAATTCATGTTGTAACTGGGATGCACAAGTCCCAATTTGCCATTTTTTTTTTTTAAACGGTGATATTGATTTCTGATCAACAATAAAGAATGCTTTATATTATTGAATTTAAAATATAAGAACATAAGAAGGAACACTGCGGCAGGCATACTGGCCCATGAGAGGCAAGTCCAAGTCATCTACTGGCCCATGAGAGGCAGGTCCAAGTCATCTACTGGCTTAAGCCACAGTCCCAACCTAGTCATTAACACCGATACACTCCATAAAAAGGAAGACACTCTATGAGTGTTGGTTGCTTAGGTGCAAATTCAAATATTTTCAAAACTGTTGAAAACTTCAATTTTTTTTTGGATTCGGCAAAATTACTACCCTCCCTACCCTGGGTTATCCTGGGTGGCTAACACTCCCTACCCTGGGTTATCCTGGGTGGCTAACACTTCCTACCCTGGGTTATCCTAGGTGGCTAACACTCCCTACCCTGGGTTATCCTGGGTGGCTAACACTCCCTACCCTGGGTTATCCTGGGTGGCTAAAACACTCCCTACCCTGGGTTATCCTGGGTGGCTAACACTTCCTACCCTGGGTTATCCTGGGTGGCTAACACTCCCTACCCTGGGTTATCCTAGGTGACTAACACTCCCTACCTTGGGTTATCCTGGATGGCTAACACTCCCTACCCTGGGTTATCCTGGGTGGCTAACACTCCCTACCTTGGGTTATCCTGGGTGGCTAACACTCCCTACCCTGGGTTATCCTAGGTGGCTAACACTCCCTACCCTGGGTGGCTAACACTTCCTACCCTGGGTTATCCTGGGTGGCTAACACTCCCTACCCTGGGTTATCCTGGGTGGCTAAAATTCCTACTCTGGGTTATCCTGGGTGGCTAACATCCCTACCCTGGGTTATCCTGAGTGGCTAACCCTCCCTACCCTGGGTTATCCTGGGTGGCTAACCCTCCCTACCCTGGGTGGCTAATACTTCCTACCCTTGGTTATCCTAGGTGGCTAACCCTCCCTACCCTGGGTTATCCTGCATGGCTAACCCTCCCTACCCTGGGTTATCCTGAGTGGCTAACCCTTCCTACCCTGGGTTATTCTGAGTAGCTAACACACCCTATCCTGGGTAGCTAACACTCCCTACCCTGGGTGGCTAACCCTACCTACCCTGGGTTATCCTGGGTGGCTAACACTACCTACCCTGAGTTATCCTGGGTGGCTAACACTACCTATCCTGGGTTATCCTGGGTGGGTAACCCTACCTACCCTGGGTTATCCTGGGGGGCTAACACTACCTACCCTGGGTTATCCTGGGGGGCTAACACTACCTACCCAGGGTTATCCTGCATATCTAACCCTCCCTACCCTAGGTTATTCTGAGTGGCTAACCCTTCCTACCCTGGGTGGCTAACACTCCCTACCCTGGGTGGCTAACCCTACCTACCCTGGGATATCCTGAACGGCTAACACTACCTACCTTGGGTTATCCTGGGTGGCTAACACTACCTACCCTGGGTTATCCTGGGTGGCTAACCCTACCTACCCTGGGTTATCTTGCGGGGCTAACACTACCTACCCAGGGTTATCCTGGGTAGCTAACACTACCTACCCTGGGTGGCTAACACTCTGGGGTTAAAAATCCGAGCAAAATCTTATCTTAACAGTGACAGCAGGTGTCTTAAGGAAACGCGCGTTAATGTTTCCAGCCATACCGGGGATCGAACCACGGACCTCAGTGTGTTTACCTGGAGTTTACCAGGAGAGAGTTCCAGGGGTCAGTGCCCCTGCAGCCAGGTCTGTGACCAAGCCTCATGGTAGATCAGGGCCTGATCAACCAGGCTGTTACTGCTGGCCACACGCAATCCAGCGTACGAACCACAGCCTGGCTAGTCAGGTACTGACTTTAGGTGCCTGTCCAGTGCCTGCTTGAAGACAGCCAGGGGTCTATTGGTAATCCCCCTTATGTATGCTAGTGGCACCCCTGCTTTTCATTGGGGGGATGTTACATCGCCTGCCGAGTCTTTGCTTTCGTAGGGAGTGACTCGTGTGCAAGTTTGGTACTAATCCCTCTAGGATTTTTCAAGTGTATATAATAATGTATCTCTCCCGCCTGCGTTCTAGAGAGTACAGGTTTAGGAACTTCAAGCGTTCCCAGTAGTTGAGGTGGTTTATCGCAGTTATGCGTGCGGTGAAGGTTCTCTGCACATTTTCAAGGTCAGCAATTTCACCTGCCTTGAAAGGTGCAGTTAGTGTGCAGCAATATTCCAGCCTAGATAGAACAAGCGATCTGTAAAGTGTCAACATGGGCTTGGCATCCCTGGTTTTGAAGGTTCTCATTATCCATCCTGTCATTTTTCTAGCAGATGCGATTGCTACGGTGTTATGGTCCTTGAAGGTGAGATTCTCTGACATGATCACTCCCAGGTCTTTGACATTAGTTTTTCGCTCTATTGTGTGGTTGGAATTAGTTTTGTACTCCGATGAGATTTTAATTTCTTCACGTTTTCCGTATCTGAGTAATTGAAATTTCTCATCATTGAACTTCATATTGTTTTCTGCAGCCCATTTAAAGATTTGGTTTATGTCTGCTTGGAGTCTTGCAGTGTCTTCAACGGTGGACACTGTCATACAGATTCGGGTGTCATCTGCAAAGGAAGACACGGCACTGTGGCTTATATCCCTGTCAATGTCTGATATGAGGATGAGGAATAGGATGGGAGCAAGTACTGTGCCTTGTGGAACAGAGCTTTTCACAGTAGCTGCCTCAGACTTTACTCTGTTGACTACTACTCTTTGTGTTCTACGTGTTAGGAAATTATAGATCCATCTACCAACTTTTCCTGAGCTGAGTGCGCTACCAACCCAGCTACGGTCGATTTTTATCAATGAGATAAACGATGATGGCACTTACTGGTTCACCAGGAGGTCAGGTCAACCCCAGAGAATTGCTCGGTTCTTCTTTTTCTTGTTGGTGTTTTTAGGGCCACTGACGGCGCACGCCGTAAATTGCTGATTATTGTTGTTGTGGTATATAGGGCCACTGACAGCATACATTGTATGGAGTCTTTCCAGTGTCCGGAACACAAACCTTCACCAAAGGGAAAGGAAGGTGACTAATGACTGTACTTATTATATGTCCCCAATGTTTCCTGAATCTAGCAAGAAGGCGCAGTTACTGGCCATGATTATCCTGACACTATGGAGGGCTGTATTTTTAGTTTGATGTCTTTATTATGCACCCCATACCCATCCTGTGGGCGGTAGTCAAAAGATTACAGAGGTACATAATGGGTCCAGGGACTGGACCCCAAAGTTTTGATAGCTGAGCAAGTTACAAAGGTAATGAACTCGGCTGCTGTGGTCGATTTATCAGTCGTTGAGTTAATATGTCTCTGAAGCCGATTAAACCATATTGTTTGGTTATTGTGACCCTAAGGACAAGTGAACCCTGTTGTTAGGTTGAGGGTTATTGTGACCCTGAGGCCAAGTGAACCCTATAGGCCAAGTGAACCCTATAGGCCAAGTGAACCTTATAGGCTAAATGAACCCTATAGACCAAGTGAATCCTATAGGCCAAGTGAATCCTATAGGCCTAGTGAACCCTATAGGCGAAGTGAACCCTATAGGCGAAGTGAACCCTATAGGCGAAGTGAACCCTATTGTTGAGTTGTGTGTTATTGTGACCCTGAGGCCGAGTGAACCCTATTGTTGAGTTGTGGGTTATTGTGACCCCTGAGGCCAAGTGAACCCTATTGTTAGGTTAAGGATTATTGTGATCCTGCGGCCAAGTGATCCCTATTGTTAGGGTGAGGGTTATTGTGGCCCTAAGCCCGAGTGAACCCTAGTTGAGTTGTGAGTTTCAGAGGCCCTTTCAACACTGTTGTTGGGGTTAAGGAGTAATTAAACTTTATCTGAAGACTTTTGGTCCCTAGCCATACTTGGTCCTAAGCATGTACCACAGCCTGGTTGATCAGGAACTGACTTGAGGAATTTTTAGAGTTCCCTCTTGAAGACAGCCAAGAGTCTGTTGGTTAGCACCATTAAAATAATACCTGGAGTATACCTGGAGAGGGTTCCGGGGTCAACGCCCCCACGGCCCAGTCTGTGACCAGGCCTCATGGTGGATCAGGGCCTGATCAATCAGGCTGTTACTGTTGGCCGCACGCAAGCCGACGTACGAACCACAGCTCGGCTGGTCAGGTACTGACTTTAGGTGCTTGTCCAGTGCCTGCTTAAAGACAGCCAGGGGTCTATTGGTAATCCCCCTTATGTATGCTGGGAGGCAGTTGAACAGTCTTGGGCCCCTGATGTGGAGAAAATTCTCCAAGAGAGGGGGGGGTATCAGCCCTTTCTGCCCTTAGGGGCCCGGCCCTTAGAAAAGGGCCAGACGACGTGTCTGGCTTCCTGGTCAACGATTGGTAACAGATGTACGGACCCAGGGAGCAAAGAAGTCACGTATGCCTGACCAGTTGCAAGGAATGTATGTTTGAGACATTTGATGAAATGTGACTCTTTGCCGTAGCAGGAAAGTTAAAGGAAACTGCTGCTTCCATTTCTACACTTGAACCTCCAATCATGTGCTCCAGTGATCGAAATATTTAGAGAACACAAGCATTTGAATTGCAAATTGTTGCAGTGTTTTGCAAGTGTTGAAATTGAGCTGAGGTCAGTAAAACCGGGCAAACCGAGCTGCGGGGCACAGGAGGGCGGCAGATTGAACTTATAAATCAACGAGGGAGGGCTTACGGCGCGATGATTTGACCTGACAAAGGGACATTAGTCGTATGTCTTCGATCTCCTATTCAATCTCCACTAACGTCGGGAAATAAAATCGCGGTATATTCAGAACTGTGCGCAGCTTCTTACTACTGCAAAAAGACTGAAATTGTTGAACGTAAAGAGACAGTTATGAGTTTGCTTCGTCTAACAAGGCGGTGACTCTTCAGCAGCGTTCTTCAATCAAGACAGTGATCTCCGGGTGTGAATTAAGGGTCCGATACAAATACCCAGGTAAGTCTGCTTAAACATAGATGTAAACCTACTGTGCAGTTAGGAAAGCATAATTTGTTTTAGGCAGATTTATCATTCACCCGGTGATACGCGGGCGATACGCCCAAAACACGTGAGTGTCCATCTCAGTCTTTATTTAATGACTGACGATATGGCATACGTTCCTTTGGGACAATATATAATACTCATGTGTGCATTTATACACCCATACAGCCCTGAGGGGGATGTGAGCGTGTGCATCAACCAACGACTTCTGAGATGACTGGGGAGTCGTGGATGCATCAACAAGCTAAGTAACTTCATTACAGTCCACATAACTTGTACTATTCCCCCACACCTGACACTTATTGTGTTGTCTCTTATCGTGCTAGTGGCATCCCTGCTTTTCATTGGGGGATGTTTACCTGGAGAGAGTTCCGGGGGTCAACGCCCCTGCGGCCCGGTCTGTGACCAGGCCTCATGGTAGATCAGGGCCTGATCAACCAGGCTGTTACTACTGGCCGCACACAGTCCCACATACTAACCACAGCCGGGCTGGTTAGGTACCGACTTTAGGTGCCTGCTTGAAGACAGCCAGCGGTCTATCGGCAATCCCCCTTATGTATGCTGGGAGGCAGTTGAACAGTCTTGGGCCCCTGACACTTATTGTGTTGTCTTTCAGCGTGCTAGTGGCACCCCTGCTTTTCATTGGGGGAATGTTACATCGCCTGCCGAGTCTTTTGCTTTTGTAGGGAGTGACTCTCGTGTGCAAGTTTGGTACTAATCCCTCTAGGATTTTCCAAGTGTATATAATAATGTATCTCTCCCGCCTGCGTTCTAGGGAGTACAGGTTTAGGAACTCAAGCGTTCCCAGTAATTGAGGTGGTTTATCGCACTTATGCGTGCCGTGAAGGTTCTCTGCACATTTTCAAGGTCAGCAATTTCACCTGCCTTGAAAGGTGCAGTTAGTGTGCAGCAATATTCCAGCCTAGATAGAACAAGCTACCTGAAAAGTGTCATCATGGGCTTGGCATTCCTAGTCTTGAAGGTTCTTATTATCCATCCTGTCATTTTTCTAGCAGATGTGATTGATACAGTGTTATGGTCTTTAAAGGTGAGATCTTCCGACATGATCACTCCCAAGTCTTTTACATTAGTTTTTCTCTCTATTGTGTGATTGAAATTTGTTTTATACTCCGATGTAGTTTTAATTTCCTCATGTTTTCCATATCGGAGTAATTGAAATTTCTCATAATAATAATAATAATAATAATAATAATAATAATAATAATAATAATAATAATAATAATAATAATAATAATAATAATAATAATAATAACCTTTATGTCTAAAAGTGCATGATACAACTTATACAGACCATAACTTAGGTTAACCTTGTCCCCAGGATGCGACCCATACCAGTCGGCTAACACCCAGGTACCTACTTACTGCTAGGTGAACAGGAGCAGCACGTGTAAGGATTCCACATGCCCGGTGTTTCTATCCGTACCGGGGATCAAACCACGGACACCCAATGTGTGAGCTGAGTGCGCTACCAGTCGAGCTACAAGACACCTTATTTATGATAGTTTTTTTTTTTTTAGTTTTGGGCTTCTTACAGTTATTATAATGTGTCTCGGTGTAGTCAAGTAACTCCTGCCTTTTCACAGAATGGATGTGGCACTGTCTGCTTTAATAGGCAGTGATTTTTGTGTTGATGTGGCACCAGTTCCTCTAGGACTTTCCAGGTGTAACTTATGGTGTATCATGGAAGGAGTTTGCATCATTGCAAGCAATCTGTTTCATCCTGCACACTGTCAGCTCCTAAACTACCTTCCTTGGATATTAAATTTGCTTTTGATATAGCCAACAGACATGTAACAGACATGGACTTGCCAGAATGGACATAGAATGGCTTGGCTACTGGATTAATAGTCTTGTCTGTTGTAAAGAATTTGTATTAGGGATCCCACAGGGAGGTGTCCTCAGTCCCACCTTATTCAGTATTCTAATTAATGTTACGCCTGGCCAACCCAGTCGTTATATGATAAGATTTGCTGATATAATGATTCACACCGCCGGAATCTCCAACACCTCAGTACCTGGGGTTGACTGCCTCAGCTGAGGAATCATTCTTAAGCATGTACTGTCCTCGTCTCAATACCTGGGGTTGATTACCTCAGCTGAGGAACCTTTCTTAAGAATGTAATGCCTCGAGTTTTGATTAGGAGTTCTGTGGAACAGAGGATATGGGAAGGTAGAGGAACTGTCCTAGTGAAGGAGTCTTGGTGCTTAATACTGACCTTCTAGTGAAGAAATCTGGTGCTTAATACTGACCTTCTAGTGAAGAAATCTGGTGCTTAATACTGACCTTCTAGTGAAGAAATCTGGTGCTTAATACTGTACTTCTAATGAAGTAATCACCTCACTGTCCCTCAAGCAGACAGATCCCAACACACAGAAAGTCTTTCAGCTCCTCACCAAGACATCACAGACCTCAGCTGACGTCACAGACATCGGCTTGGTGATCATATCGTTAGCTGACAGACACATCTCTCTCTGTATAATCATGTGGATGCTGATAGGAGATTAATGGTTCCTCTTGCTGTCTGTGTGGAGCTGACAGACACCTCTCTCTCTGATTCGTAGTCACTAATGCTGTCAGACTGGTGAACTCCACGCCTTGGCTGGTTAGCTGACAGTTATGCTTACTACAGGAACTGGGTAGGCCTACTGCAGTGTTCCTTCTTATGCCCTGTGTTAAAACTAAGGCTTTATGGCACTGTTAACAGCTACCTCGGCCTATCAAACAGTGACTCACTGCTCGTCCTTCACAGCCGTACTGGCAGTGATGCAATCAGCTGCAGGAATTACAATTTATTTCACTGTGTATTTAGGCCTATCTAGGCCCACCAAACAGTGACTCACTGCTCGTCGTGTGCCACTTACCATAATATTCAACACATCCCTTGAAACTGGGCAGCTACCTGAGGTATGGAAGAAGGCCAACGTAGTACCCATTTTTAAAAAAGGAGACAGAAAAGAGGCACTAAACTATAGACCGGTGTCACTTACATGTATAGTGTGCAAAGTCCTGGAGAAAATCATCAGGAAAAGAATGGTGGAACACCTTGAGCTGAACAGGATAATAAACACCAGACAGCACGGATTCCGGGAAGGCAAATCCTGTGTAACAAACCTCCTAGAGTTCTATGATAAAGTAACAGAGGTAAGGCAAGAGAGAGAAGGGTGGGTTGATTGCATTTTCTTGGACTGCAGGAAGGCCTTCGACACAGTTCCTCACATGAGATTAGTAAAGAAGTTGGAAGAACAAGCATGTATAACAGGAAGGGCACTGGAATGGATCAGGGAATACCTCACAGGGAGGCAACAACGTGTCATGGTGCGTGATGAGGTATCACAGTGGGCGCCTGTGACGAGCAGTGTACCGCAGGGGTCAGTCCTAGGACCAGTGTTATTCTTGGTATATGTAAATGACATGACGGACGGGATAGACTCAGAAGTGTCTCTATTCGCGGATGATGTGAAAATAATGAGGAGAATCACATCGGAAGAGGACCAGGCAGGGCTGCAAACAGACCTGGACAAGCTCGACATCTGGTCTAGCAATTGGCTTCTCGAATTCAATCCCTCCAAATGCAAAGTCATGAGGATCGGAGAAGGGCAAAGAAGACCGCTGACAGAGTACAAGCTAGGCGGGCAAAGGCTACAAACCTCGGCAAAGGAGAAAGACCTTGGAGTGAGTATAACGCCAAGCACGTCTCCGGAGGCACACATCAACCAGATAACTGCGGCAGCATATGGGCGACTGGCAAACCTAAGATTAGCGTTTCGTTACCTTAACAAGGAATCGTTCAAGACACTGTATACCGTGTACGTCAGGCCATACTAGGATATGCAGCACCAGTCTGGAACCCACACCTGGTCAAGCACGTAAAGAAACTAGAGAAAGTGCAAAGGTTTGCGACAAGGTTAGTTCCACAACTCAGGGGTCTGTCTTATGAAGAAAGGTTGAGGGAAATAGGACTAACAACACTGGAGGAAAGAAGGGTCAGAGGAGACATGATAACGACATACAAAATACTGCGGGGAATTGACAAGGTAGATAGTGACAGGTTGTTTCAGAGAGGGAACACAGAAACAAGGGGACACAACTGGAAGCTGAAGACTCAGATGAGTCAAAGGGATGTTAGGAAGCATTTCTTCAGCCACAGAGTAGTCAGGAAGTGGATTAGTCTAGAGAAAGATATAGTGGAGGCAGGAACCATACATAGTTTTAAGACGAGGTATGATAAAGCTCATGGAGCAGGGAGAGCAGAGACCCAGTAGCAGACAGCGAAGAGGCGGGGCCAGGAGCTGAGTCTCGACCCCTGCAACCACAATTAGGTGAGTACAATTAGGTGAGTACAGCCCTGACACCAGACAATACCAGTGAATCTGGTCTGTGCAGACCAGGAAGCCTCCTGCTGCAGTGAATCCTGGTCTGGAGACCATTTATGGAATCCTTAATGGTGAAACTATCGCCTTCACGACAGGCTTCTTCAGTCGAATACACAGGATGAGTATACCATTGGATGCGGTAGTTGTGAGGTGGTCAGTCCCTCAGTCTTGGTGGGTGGTGGTCAGTGCTGGGAGCTTACTAGGAGTGCTGGGAGCTTACTAGGAGTGCTACGAGCTTACTAGGAGTGCTGGGAGCTTACTAGAAGTGCTGGGAGCTTACTAGGAGTGCTACGAGCTTACTAGGAGTGCTGGGAGCTTACTAGGAGTGCTGGGAGCTTACTAGGAGTGCTGGGAGCTTACTAGGAGTGCTGGTAGCTTACTAGGAGTGCTACGAGCTTACTAGGAGTGCTGAGAGCTTACTAGGAGTGCTGGGAGCTTACTAGGAGTGCAACGAGCTTACTAAGAGTGCTGGTAGCTTACTAGGAGTGCTGGGAGCTTACTAGGAGTGCTGGTAGCTTACTAGGAGTGCTACGAGCTTACTAGGAGTGCTGAGAGCTTACTAGGAGTGCTGGAGCTTACTAGGAGTGCTGGGAGCTTACTAGGAGTGCTACGAGCTTACTAGGAGTGCTGGGAGCTTACTAGGAGTGCTGGGAGCTTACTAGGAGTGCTGGGAGCTTACTAGGAGTGCTGGGAGCTTACTAGGAGTGCTGGGAGCTTACTAGGAGTGCTGGTAGCTTACTAGGAGTGCTGGGAGCTTACTAGGAGTGCTGGTAGCTTACTAGGAGTGCTACGAGCTTACTAGGAGTGCTG
>WNWK01007775.1:0-12500 GCA_009830355.1 Cherax destructor
ACAAACACACCACCAGGCTCATGGTCTATAAAGAACACTAGTCATAATACCATGACTGGAACAACACACACCACCAGGCTCATGGTCTATAAAGAACACTAGTCATAATACCATGACTGGAACAACACACCCACCAGGCTCATGGTCTATAAAGAACACTAGTCATAATACCATGACTGGAACAACACACACCACTAGGCTCATGGTCTATAAAGAACACTAGTCATAATACCATGACTGGAACACACACACCACCAGGCTCATGGTCTATAAAGAACACTAGTCATAATACCATGACTGGAACAACACACACCACCAGGCTCATGGTCTATAAAGAACACTAGTCATAATACCATGACTGGAACAACACACACCACCAGGCTCATGGTCTATAAAGAACACTAGTCATAATACCATGACTGGAACAACACACACCACCAGGCTCATGGTCTATAAAGAACACTAGTCATAATACCATGACTGGAACAACACACCACCAGGCTCATGGTCTATAAAGAACACTAGTCATAATACCATGATTGGAACAACACACACCACCAGGCTCATGGTCTATAAAGAACACTAGTCATAATACCATGACTGGAACAACACACACCACCAGGCTCATGGTCTATAAAGAACACTAGTCATAATACCATGACTGGAACAACACACACCACCAGGCTCATGGTTTATAAAGAACACTAGTCATAATACCATGACTGGAACAACACACACCACCAGGCTCATGGTTTATAAAGAACACTAGTCATAATACCATGACTGGAACAACACACACCACCAGGCTCATGGTCTATAAAGAACACTAGTCATAATACCATGACTGGAACAACACACACCACCAGGCTCATGGTTTATAAAGAACACTAGTCATAATACCATGACTGAACAACACACACCACCAGGCTCATGGTCTATAAAGAACACTAGTCATAATACCATGACTGGAACAACAACACCACCAGGCTCATGGTCTATAAAGAACACTAGTCATAATACCATGACTGGAACAACACACACCACCAGGCTCATGGTTTATAAAGAACACTAGTCATAATACCATGACTGGAACAACACACACCACCAGGCTCATGGTCTATAAAGAACACTAGTCATAATACCATGACTGGAACAACACACACCACCAGGCTCATGGTCTATAAAGAACACTAGTCATAATACCATGACTGGAACAACACACACCACCAGGCTCATGGTCTATAAAGAACACTAGTCATAATACCATGACTGGAACAACACACACCACCAGGCTCATGGTCTATAAAGAACACTAGTCATAATACCATGACTGGAACAACACACACATCAGAAAGGAACTTAACACAACGCTTCGGTTCCACTTGTACCATTTACAAAGTCACACTATGTGCAGTCATTTGTGTATGCCCTATATAAAGACTCCAGAAGTCTGTATTGAGGCTGTCTACTCTGGATTATCTATCTAGCTACCACAGAGTCTCTTTCTAGATGTCTGAGACTAAGATAGTATAGCCACTTTGTGAAATTTAGCAGTTTATATAATATAGCTTTCTGTGTGTTCGTCTTTCCGGTGTCTTGCATCCACATATACACTGGGATGTGTATACCTTTTGTGTGTATACACTGGGATGTGTATATCTCTCGTGTATATACACTGGGATGTGTATATCTCTCGTGTATATACACCTAGGAATTTACTTTCGTCCTTGTTTTAAGTATTAAAATATTCCTAATTGGTGAAGAGGTTACATGCAGCCTTAATGGCCGTAGACTGTTCCATTAACCACCCAGGTTAATGGAACAGTCTATCGACTACATTAATGACCCTAGTGTAGTCGACAGGCTGTTCCATTAACCACCCAGGTTAATGGAACAGTCTATCGACTACATTAATGACCCTAGTGTAGTCGACAGGCTGTTCCATTAACCACCCAGGTTAATGGAAGTCTATTGACTACATTAATGACCCTAGTGTAGTCGACAGGCTGTTCCATTAACCACCCATGTGGTGAACAGATTACATGGAGCCTTAATGACCCTAGCGTAGTAGTGGTTAGACTCTAAACTGCATTAACGGTTAGGTAAGGTTTGTCAGGAAACAGGACAAGTGTTTCCTGACGAGGGTCTTAGTCAGATGATGACCCCACAGCTGGAGCTTGTGGTCATCTGACCGAGGCCTCTTTTTCTTAATTCTTGCTATATCGAAGCAGTTGAAATCTGACACCACTAAGCATCGCATTATTTTCCACTGACCACTGTAAGTCTGCTGATACATCGCAATTTTTACTTGTATCGAGGCGCATTTCAAGCTTATTTTGTTATGTTGTGCAGGGGAAGCTACCAAGCTGTGGCGAATGTTTTGTGCGGAGGAAGCTACCAAGCTGTGGCGAATGTTTTGTGCGGAGGAAGCTACCAAGCTGTGGCGAATGTTTTGTGCGGAGGAAGCTACCAAGCTGTGGCGAATGTTTTGACCAGCGCCTCCCGTCTGGAGGAAGAAAGACACTTACAAAAAGGTGGGGTGGGGGTTGGGAAGGCCTTAATCAAGGCGACGTTTCGATGGTCTCCTTGAAGGAAACGTTATGCTATAAAAGAGTTACCTCTCAAGGGAGGTTCCTTGATGTTGGTGAGGGGCTCTTGATGTAGGGAATTGGATCTGTGCTCCACTTCTCTGAATTGAGACTGAATACCTTCCATATCCCCTCCTCCCTCCCAGCCGCTGTATAACCCCTACGGGTTTAGCTCTTCCCTATAATAAAAATAATACAAAAGAGATTAGTTCTACTTGAGGATTATTATTACTATAATTATAACCAAGCGCTAAACCCACAAGGATCACATAGCCCTACTTGATAAAGCTCTACTTTGTCGCCCTCCTTAACAGAAACGTCGAGTAATCAAGTTTTTGAAGGAAACTTTGTCTAATAAAGGTTTACTTCAGTAAGATTATATTAGCCAGCCAGTCTGTTCTGAGGAGGAGACAACAGAGGTGCGGAGTGTTCCTTGTGGTACTCTGAGAGAAGAAGCAGCAGAGGTGCGGAGTGTTCCTTGTGGTACTCTGAGAGAAGAAACAACAGAGGTGCGGAGTGTTCCTTGTGGTACTCTGAGAGAAGAAACAACAGAGGTGCGGAGTGTTCCTTGTGGTACTCTGAGAGAAAAAATAGCAGAGGTGCGGAGTGTTCCTTGTGGTACTCTGAGAGAAGAAACAGCAGAGGTGCGGAGATTGTTCTTGTGGTACTCTGAGAGAAGAAACAGCAGAGGTGCGGAGTGTTCCTTGTGGTACTCTGAGAGAAGAAACAGCAGAGGTGCGGAGTGTTCCTTGTGGTACTCTGAGAGAAGAAACAGCAGAGGTGCGGAGTGTTCCTTGTGGTACTCTGAGAGAAGAAACAGCAGAGGTGCGGAGATTGTTCCTTGTGGTACTCTGAGAGAAGAAGCAGCAGAGGTGCGGAGTGTTCCTTGTGGTACTCTGAGAGAAGAAACAGCAGAGGTACGGAGATTGTTACTTGTGGTACTCTGAGAGAAGAAGCAGCAGAGGTGCGGAGTGTTCCTTGTGGTACTCTGAGAGAAGAAACAGCAGAGGTACGGAGATTGTTACTTGTGGTACTCTGAGAGAAGAAACAGCAGAGGTGCGGAGTGTTCCTTGTGGTACTCTGAGATAAGAAACAGCAGAGGTGCGGAGACTGTTTCTTGTGGTACTCTGAGAGAAGAAACAACAGAGGTGCGGAGATTGTTCCTTGTGGTACTCTGAGAGAAGAAACAACAGAGGTGCGGAGATTGTTCCTTGTGGTACTCTGAGAGAAGAAACAACAGAGGTGCGGAGTGTTCCTTGTGGTACTCTGAGAGAAGAAACAGCAGAGGTGCGGAGATTGTTCCTTGTGGTACTCTGAGAGAAGAAACAACAGAGGTGCGGAGATTGTTCGTTGTGGTACTCTGAGAGAAGAAACAACAGAGGTGCGGAGTGTTCCTTGTGGTACTCTGAGAGAAGAAACAGCAGAGGTGCGGAGATTGTTCCTTGTGGTACTCTGAGAGAAGAAACAACAGAGGTGCGGAGATTGTTCCTTGTGGTACTCTGAGAGAAGAAACAACAGAGGTGCGGAGATTGTTCCTTGTGATACTCTGAGAGAAGAAACAGCAGAGGTGCGGAGACTGTTACTTGTGGTACTCTGAGAGAAGAAACAGCAGAGGTACGGAGACTGTTCTTTGTGGTACTCTGAGAGAAGAAACAACAAAGGTACGGAGACTGTTACTTGTGGTACTCTGAGAGAAGAAACAACAAAGGTACGGAGACTGTTCCTTGTGGTACTCTGAGAGAAGAAACACCAAAGGTACGGAGAGTGTTCCTTGTGGTACTCTGAGAGAAGAAACAACAAAGGTACGGAGACTGTTCCTTGTGGTACTCTGAGAGAAGAAACAACAAAGGTACGGAGACTGTTCCTTGTGGTACTCTGAGAGAAGAAACACCAAAGGTACGGAGAGTGTTCCTTGTGGTACTCTGAGAGAAGAAACAACAAAGGTACGGAGAGTGTTCCTTGTGGTACTCTGAGAGAAGAAACAACAAAGGTACGGAGAGTGTTCCTTGTGGTACTCTGAGAGAAGAAACAACAAAGGTACGGAGAGTGTTCCTTGTGGTACTCTGAGAGAAGAAACAACAAGGTACGGAGAGTGTTCCTTGTGGTACTCTGAGAGAAGAAACAACAAAGGTACGGAGAGTGTTCCTTGTGGTACTCTGAGAGAAGAAACAACAAAGGTACGGAGAGTGTTCCTTGTGGTACTCTGAGAGAAGAAAAAACAAAGGTACGGAGAGTGTTCCTTGTGGTACTCTGAGAGAAGAAACAACAAAGGTACGGAGAGTGTTCCTTGTGGTACTCTGAGAGAAGAAACAACAAAGGTACGGAGAGTGTTCCTTGTGATACTTAACTTTTAACCTTGCTAACACAAGAATGTGTTTGGTTTTCTATCACAGGAGGAAGAGTGGTAAGAAACGGTGTGTGTGAAGCAAGTAGAGAGGGAGGAGGTGTGAGAGAGGGAGGAGGTGAGAGAGAGGGAGGAGGTGAGAGAGGGAGGAGGTGAGAGAGGGAGGAGGTGAGAGAGGGAGGAGATGTGAGAGAGGTGAAAGAGGTCTGTAGCCATCTTCTGTTAATGCAGTCTTCATACAAGTTAGTAACCACGTGTGTATGAGAGAGATAATTAGCAATATACTGACGCTGAGTGAGACAACTTCAATACTCTTATCACAACAAGACACAAATATGCTTGCCTGCGCTTGTATCATCACCAAGTCAAATCTGACGCTGACTGACTGCGTAAACAATAAAAACTCCAAATTTACTTATCCTCAAAATGCAGAGTCGGAAACACATTAGCATTTTTTTACGAGTTTGTGAACAATATTTTCACTCTGGACAGACGGGAATTTAAAGCTGACCTGGGCCTCAAAACTGAAAGTCGGATTATTATTATTATCGTTTATACGAGACGGAAGTAATATTTCTACTCTAGGACAAATGTAAGTTTTAAATTAACTTATAATAAAAATATAAAACATAAATAATATAAAATATAAATAATATAAAAATATAAAATATAAATAATATAAAATATAAATAATAAAACATAAATAATATTATCCTGACGCCAAATGACTTCGAAAAGGAGATAAATGACATGGCCATGCACTCTGCCCCAGGCCCAGACTCATGGAACTCCGTGTTCATCAAGAACTGCAAGAAGTCCCTATCATGTGTTTTTAACATTCTATGGAGAGGGAGCATGGACACAGGGGTCGTCCCACAGCTAAAAACAACAGACATAGCCCCACTCCACAAAGGTGGCAGTAAAGCAATAGCAAAGAACTGCAGACAGATAGGGCTAACGTCCCATATCATAAAAATCTTTGAAAGGGTTCTAAGAAGCAAGATCGCCACTCATCTAGATAACCATCAATTACACAACCCAGGGCAGCATGGGTTTAGAGCAGGCCGCTCCTGTCTGTCCCAACTACTGGACCACTACGACAAGGTCCTGGATGCTCTAGAAGACAAACAGAATGCAGATGTTATATACACAGACTTTGCAAAAGCCTTTGACAAGTGTGACCATGGTGTAATAGCACACAAAATGCGTGATAAAGGAATAACAGGAAAAGTTGGTAGATGGATCTATAATTTCCTAACAAATAGAACACAAAGAGTAGTAGTCAACAGAGTAAAGTCTGAGGCGGCTACTGTGAAAAGCTCTGTTCCACAAGGCACAGTACTCGCTCCCATCCTGTTCCTCATCCTCATATCGGACATAGACAGGGATATAAGCCACAGTGCCGTGTCTTTCTTTGCAGATGACACCCGAATCTGCATGACAGAGTCCACCATTGAAGACACTACAAGACTCCAAGCAGACATAAACCAAATCTTTAAATTGGCCGCAGAAAACAATATGAAATTCAATGACGAGAAATTTCAATTACTCCGATATGGAAAACGTGAGGAAATTAAAATTATATCGGAGTATATAACAAATTCCAACCAAACAATTGATCGAAAAACTAATGTAAAAGAACTGGGAGTGATCATGTCAGAAGATCTCACCTTCAAAGACCATAACATTGTATCAGTCGCATCTGCTAGAAAAATGATAGGATGGATAATGAGAACCTTCAAAACTAGGGATGCCAAGCCCATGTTGACACTCTTCAGGTCGCTTGTTCTATCTAGGCTGGAATATTGCTGCACACTAACGGCACCTTTCAAGGCGGGTGAAATTGCTGAACTAGAAAATGTACAGGGAGCCTTCACGGCACACATAACTGCGATAAACCACCTCAATTACTGGGAACACTTGAAGTTCCTAAACCTGTACTCCCTAGAACGCAGGCGGGAGAGATACATGAATATATACACTTAGAAAATCCTAGAAGGATTAGTACCAAACTTGCACACGAAAATCACTCCCTATGAAAGCAAAAGACTCGGCAGACGATGCAACATCCCTCCCCCCAATGAAAAGCAGGGGTGCCACTAGCACGATAAGAGACAACACAATAAGTGTCAGGGGCCCAAGACTGTTCAACTGCCTCCCATCATACATAAGGGGGATTTCAAATAGACCCCTGGCTGTCTTCAAGCAGGCACTGGACAGGCACCTAAAGTCGGTACCTGACCAGCCGGGCTGTGGTTTGTACGTCAGGTTGTGTGCAGTCAGCAGTAACAGCCTGGTTGATCAGGCCCTGATTCACCACGAGGCCTGGTCACAGACCTTGCCGCGGGGGCGTTGACCCCTGAAACCCTCTCCAGGTATAAAATATAAATTATATAAAAGTATAAAATATAAATAATAATAAAAATATAAATAATAATAAAAATATAAATAATAATAAAAAAATATATAATAATAAAAATATAAATAATAATAATAATATGTATAAAAAATACAAAACATGAATAATAATAAAAATATATAAACCATATTTTTTTCAAGACTCAAAAATTAGATTGGACAAACTCAAAATTCATCATTAACCTGTTCCGGCAATGGACACTGGGAATTATACTATATACTCTCTATGAGTCGGAAACAATGTTTTTTTTTACAAACAATTAGAGGTTGAAGTGGGAAGCGGTGGTGTTTGCGCAGCACATCCGCGCAGAGGCGGCAACTGCGCGTTCACACACGCCTGGAAAGTGCCATTTATTGGGCATTTTATGGCATTTCTTTTATTTCTTGGTGTATTTATGGCATGTATTTCCTACACCAACATTTATAAGTATTTATTTTTTTCCCAGCAACTGTTTATGTTTTTTGTATTAAGGAAGAACTTTTCAATGACTTTGTGGCAGTGTTGCTACGCACTGTGTTGCTGCGCACTGTGTTGCTGCGCACTGTGTTGCTACGCACTGTGTTGCTGCGCACTGTGTTGCTGCGCGTGCTACCTGTGTTGCTGCGCACTGTGTTGTACGCTTGTTGCTCGCACTGTGTTGCTGCGCACTGTGTTGCTCGCACTGGTTGCTCGCACTGTCTGTGTTGCTCGCACGTGTTGTGCTGTTTGTCTGCGCACTGTGTTGCTGCGCACTGTGTTGCTACGCACTGTGTTGCTGCGCACTGTGTTGCTGCGCACTGTGTTGCTACGCACTGTGTTGCTACGCAGTGTTGCTGCGCACTGTGTTGCTGCGCACTGTGTTGCTACGCACTGTGTTGCTACGCACTGTGTTGCTGCGCACTGTGTTGCTACGCACTGTGTTGCTACGCACTGTGTTGCTGCGCACTGTGTTGCTGCGCACTGTGTTGCTGCGCACTGTGTTGCTACGCACTGTGTTGCTGCGCACTGTGTTGCTCACTGTTTGCGCACTGTGTTGCTACGCACTGTGTTGTGCCTGTGTTGACGCACTGTGTTGCTGCGCACTGTGTTGCTACGCACTTGTTGCTCGCCGTGTTGCTACGCACTGTGTTGCTACGCACTGTGTTGCTGCGCACTGTGTTGCTGCGCACTGTGTTGCTGCGCACTGTGTTGCTACGCACTGTGTTGCTACGCACTGTGTTGCTGCGCACTGTGTTGCTGCGCACTGTGTTGCTACGCACTGTGTTGCTGCGCACTGTGTTGCTACGCACTGTGTTGCTGCGCACTGTGTTGCTCGCACTGTGTTGCTACGCACTGCATGTTGCTACGCACTGTGTTGCTGCGCACTGTGTTGCTACGCACTGTGTTGCTGCGCACTGTGTTGCTACGCACTGTGTTGCTGCGCACTGTGTTGCTACGCACTGTGTTGCTGCGCACTGTGTTGCTGCGCACTGTGTTGCTACGCACTGTGTTGCTGCGCACTGTGTTGCTACGCACTGTGTTGCTGCGCACTGTGTTGCTACGCACTGTGTTGCTACGCACTGTGTTGCTTCGCACTGTGTTGCTACGCACTGTGTTGCTGCGCACTGTGTTGCTACGCACTGTGTTGCTACGCACTGTGTTGCTGCGCACTGTGTTGCTACGCACTGTGTTGCTGCGCACTGTGTTGCTACGCACTGTGTTGCTGCGCACTGTGTTGCTGCGCACTGTGTTGCTACGCACTGTGTTGCTGCGCACTGTGTTGCTACGCACTGTGTTGCTGCGCACTGTGTTGCTACGCACTGTGTTGCTACGCACTGTGTTGCTGCAGCACTGTGTTGCTACGCACTGTGTTGCTGCGCACTGTGTTGCTACGCACTGTGTTGCTACGCACTGTGTTGCTGCGCACTGTGTTGCTACGCACTGTGTTGCTACGCACTGTGTTGCTGCGCACTGTGTTGCTACGCACTGTGTTGCTACGCACTGTGTTGCTGCGCACTGTGTTGCTGCACTGTGTTGCTAGCACTGTGTTGCTGCGCACTGTGTTGCTGCGGCTGACTGTGTTGCTGCGCACTGTGTTGCTGCGCACTGTGTTGCTGCACTGTGTTGTGCACGGTACACTGTGTTGCTGCGCACTGTGTTGCTACGCACTGTGTTGCTGCGCACTGTGTTGCTGCGCACTGTGTTGCTGCGCACTGTGTTGCTACGCACTGTGTTGCTACGCACTGTGTTGCTGCGCACTGTGTTGCTACGCACTGTGTTGCTGCACATTGTGATGCTGCGCAGTGTTGCTGCGCACTGTGTTGCTGCGCATTGTGATGCTGCGCACTGTGTTGCTGCGCATTGTGATGCTGCGCAGTGTTGCTGCGCATGTGATGCTGCGCAGTGTTGCGCACTGTGTTGCTGCGCACTGTGTTGCTGCACTGTGTTGCACCACTGTGTTGCTACGCACTGTGTTGCTAGCACGTTTGCTGCATTGTGATGGCGCAGTGTTGCTGCGCAGTGTTGCTGCGCAGTGTTGCTGCGCACTGTGTTGCTGCGCACTGTGTTGCTGCACATTGTGATGCTGCGCAGTGTTGCTGCGCAGTGTTGCTGCGCACTGTGTTGCTGCGCACTGTAACGCTGGACACTGGAATTGCGCGCTGTGAAAGTGCGCAGTAAGTCACTGCGCAGTAAGTCACTGCGCAGTAAGTCACTGCGCAGTAAGTCACTGCGCAGTAAGTCACTGCGCAGTAAGTCACTGCGCTCTATGAACATACACGCTGTGAAATTGTGCACTGTGAACCCACTGCGCAAGAGATTGGTATCTAGTGTTTGTGAGTCCACCAATACTTGAGTGTAGAGTTAATATTGCACACACACATAGGCGGGGCCAGGAGCTGTGAATCGACCCCTGCAACCCCAACTAGGTGAGTACACACACACGAGAGATACGATAAAGCTCGTGGAACAGGGAGTGGACCTAGTAGCAACCAGCAAAGAGGCGGGGGCCAGGAGCTGTGATTCGAACCCTTCAACCACAAATACCTGAGTACACACACACGCGCGCACACATCCTACGAGGAGAGGTTAAGGGAAATCGACCTGACGACACTGGAGGACAGGAGAGATAGAGAGGACATGATAACGACATATAAAATACTGAGAGGAATTGACAAGGTGGACAGAGACAGGATGTTCCAGAGATGGGACACAGCAACAAGGGGACACAGTTGGAAGTTGAAGACTCACAGGGATGTTAGGAAGTATTTCTTCAGTCACAGAGTGGTCAGGAAGTGGAATAGTCTGGAAAGTGATATAGTGGAGGCAGGATCTATGAATAGCTTTACGAAAAAGTATGATAAAGCTCAGGGAACAGGGAGAGAGTGGACCTAGTAGCGACCAGTGAAAAAGCGGGGCCAGGAGCAATGAATCGACCCCTGCAACCACAATTAGGTGAGTACAGCTAAATAAGAGAGTATATTTTTTATATATACACCATGATGTGTATTTCTCATTGAATATACTTGGAGAGGCAACACTCAGTGTATATATACCTAGAAGTTTGTATCCACCGAGAGGTACTGACCTAGTTGTGGTTGCAGGGGTCGAGTCACAGTACTGACCTAGTTGTGGTTGCAGGGTCCAGTCACAGTACTGACCTAGTTGTGATTGCAGGGGTCGAGTCACAGTACTGACCTAGTTGTGATTGCAGGGGTCCAGTCACAGTACTGACCTAGTTGTGATTGCAGGGGTCGAGTCACAGTACTGACCTAGTTGTGATTGCAGGGGTCCAGTCACAGTACTGACCTAGTTGTGATTGCAGGGGTCCAGTCACAGTACTGACCTAGTTGTGGTTGCAGGGGTCGAGTCACAGTACTGACCTAGTTGTGGTTGCAGGGGTCGAGTCAGTGTATATCTCTCAGTGTATAAATTTATTTCCTTTGATACAGCAAACATACACCATAAAAATGTATTTTTCAGTGTATATATATATAGAGTTTATGTTTAGTGTTTTTCCTGACTGGTGGTGTAGATGCGACATCCATAATCGTGCAGTCGATAGGATTTAAACCTAAAAAACTAATTTGGTTGGAAAGCTAAGAATCATTTGATTGTCTAACACAAGCTGGTGGTCATAAAACTCTAATTCAAAACTCAATTAGAGATTAAACTCGATAGTCGATTTGTTTGTTGTAAGAACACGAGTGTGGTGGAGCACTGCAGCAGGTCTACTGGCCCATGCTAGGCAGGTCTTTATGTGCTGTAATGTATTGTTTTTTATTATTTTATTATTAACACATCGGCCAATTCCCACCAAGGCAGGGTGGCCACCAAGGTAGGGTGGCCACCAAGGTAGGGTGGCCACCAAGGCAGGGTGGCCACCAAGGCAGGGTGGCCACCAAGGCAGGGTGGCCACCAAGGCAGGGTGGCCACCAAGGCAGGGTGGCCACCAAGGGGCAGGAGTGGCCACCAAGGCAGGGTGGCCACCAAGGCAGGGTGGCCACCAAGGCAGGGTGGCCACCAAGGCAGGGTGGCCACCAAGGCAGGGTGGCCACCAAGGCAGGGTGGCCCGAAAAAGAAAAACTTTCATCATCATTCACTCCATCACTGTCTTGCCAGAAGGGTGCTCTACACTACAGTTATAAAACTGCAACATTAACACCCCTCCTTCAGAGTGCCGGCACTGTACTTCCCATCTCCAGGACTCGAGTCCGGCCTGCCGGTTTCCCTGAATCCCTTCATAAATGTTACTTTGCTCACACTCCAACAGCACGTCAAGTATTGATATATAAGAATATATAAGAAAGAAGGAGCATAGAAGCAGGTCTTGTGGCCCATGCTAGGCAGGTCCAACTATATATGTTGTTATACTGTGTTATATGACGGTGTGTGAACTTGATGATAAGAGATGAAGGTGTATTTATATACTGGCCTAACTGATTAATATATCGCCTCAGTGACAGTGTAACCAGCCAGGAAGTCTTGTCTGGGAGCGAGTCGCGGAGACGGTGACCCCCGGGACTGTCATTGAGTGCACACCAGACGGTGACCCCCGGGACTGTCATTGAGTGCACACCAGACGGTGACCCCCGGGACTGTCATTGAGTGCACACAGCGGGACGGGGTATTGAGTGCCCCACGGCCCCGGGACTGTTTGATCCCGAGGTGCACGGAGTGCAACAGGCAGGAA
>WNWK01007775.1:15000-30000 GCA_009830355.1 Cherax destructor
ACAGTCTAGCGGGGTCAGAGATTACAAACCTCACTCAAGGAAAAAGATTTTGGGGTGAGTATAACACCAGGCACATCTTCTGAGGCGCACATCAACCAAATAACTGCTGCAGCATACGGGCGCCTAGCTAACCTAAGAACAGCATTCCAACATCCTAATAAGGAATCGTTCAGGACCCTGTACACTGTGTACGTTAGGCCCATACTGGAGTATGCAACACCAGTTTGGAACCCACACCTAGCCAAGCACGTAAAGAAACTAGAGAAAGTGTAAAGGTTTGCAACAAGACTAGTCCCGGAGCTAAGGGACATGTCCTACGAGGAGAGGTTAAGGGAAATCGACCTGACAACACTGGAGGACAGGAGAGATAGGGGGGACATGATAACGACATATAAAATACTGAGAGGAATTGACAAGGTTGACAGAGATAGAATGTTCCAGAGATGGGACACAGCAACAAGGGGTCACAGTTGGAAGTTGAAGACTCAGATGAATCACAGGGATGCTAGGAAGTATTTCTTCAGTCACAGAGTTGTCAGGAAGTGGAATAGTCTGGGAAGTGATGTAGTGGAGGCAGGATCCATATATACCTGGAGTATACCTGGAGAGAGTTCCAGGGGTCAACGCCCATGCCGCCCGGTCTGTGACCAGGCATCATGTTGGATCAGAGCCTGATCAACCAGGCTGTTACTGCTGGCCGCACGCAGTCCAACGTACGAACCACAGCCTGGCTGGTCAGGTACCGACTTTAGGTGCCTGTCCAGTGCCTGCTTGAAGACAGCCAGGGGCTTGTTGGTAAACCCTCTGATGTATGCTGGGAGGCAGTTGAACAGTCTTGAGCCCCTGACATTTATTGTGTTGTCTCTCAACGTGCTAGTGGCACCCCTGCTTTTCATTGGGGGGATGTTACATCGCCTGCCGAGTCTTTTGCTTTCGTAGGGAGTGACTCTCGTGTGCAAGTTTGGTACTAATTCCTATAGAATTTTCCACGTGTATATAATAATGTATCTCTCCCGCCTGCGTTCTAGGGAGTACATGTTTAGGAACTTCAAGCGTTCCCAGTAATTGAGGTGGTTTATCGCAGTTATGTGTGCCGTGAAGGTTCTCTGTACATTTTCTAGGTCAGTAATTTCACCCGCCTTGAAAGGTGCAGTTAGTGTGCAGCAATATTCCATCCTAGATAGAATAAGCGACCTGAAAAGTGTCAACATGGGCTTGGCATCCCTGGTTTTGAAGGTTCTCATTATCCATCCTGTCATTTTTTTAGCAGATGCGATTGCTACAGTGTTATGGTCCTTGAAGGTGAGATCCTCTGACATAATCACTCCCAGGTCTTTGACATTAGTTTTTCGCTCTATTGTGTGGTTGGAATTTGTTTTGTACTCCGATGAGATTTTAATTTCCTCACGTTTTCCATATCTGAGCAATTAAATTTCTCATCATTGAACTTCATATTGTTTTCTGCAGCCCATTTAAAGATTTGGTTGATGTCTGCTTGGAGTCTTGCAGTGTCTTCAACGGTGGACACTGTCATGCAGATTCGGGTGTCATCTGCAAAGGAAGACACAGCACTGTGGCTTATATCCCTGTCTATGTCTGATATGAGGATGAGGAACAGGATGGGAGCGAGTACTGTGCCTTGTGGAACAGAGCTTTTCACTGTAGCTGCCTCAGACTTTACTCTGTTTACTACTACTCTTTGTGTTCTATTTGTTAGGAAATTATAGATCCATCTACCAACTTTTCCTGTTATTCCTTTATCACACATTTTGTGTGCTATTACACCATGGTCACACTTGTCAAAGGCTTTTGCAAAGTCTGTGTATATAACATCTGCATTATGTTTGTCTTCTAGAGCATCCAGGACCTTGTCGTAGTGGTCCAGTAGTTGGGACAGACAGGAGCGACCTGCTCTAAACCCATGCTGCCCTGGGTTGTGCAATTGATGGGTATCTAGATGAGTGGCGATCTTGCTTCTTAGAACCCTTTCAAAGATTTTTATGATAGGTTTAAGAAGAGGTATGATAAATTTCATGGAGCAGGAAAAGTGACCTAGTAGCGGACAGTGGTGGGGCCAGGAGCTGTGAATCGACCCCTGCAACCACAACTAGGTGAGTACAGCGTGGAGAGCCACATTCTAGACCTCTTACCCTCAATATTTTCACACACTCTCCCGGCTGATAAACACGCACTCTACAGTGAATTTTGGTCACCATCGTGAATGACATTTGTACAACACTTGGGTACAAGCAATAAAAATACCCAAGTGTTGTATATGTGTCTTAATATATAAATACAAACTCACTCACTTGTTCAGAGCTCTCGTGTGAGTACTTCCTCGCCTCCCTGTCATGGGAAGATGGAGAACCCTGGCGTCTCTACCAGAGCTAGCACAATACTGGGAAGCATACATACCTTTGATAAATCCGGAGCGAAGAAAAGGATAATTGCAAAGTAACACTGCAAACAGTGCTCAGCGCCCGTTCCCTCCGTGTACTCATGCTTCCTCGACCGTGAATAATGCCCGACGCACCTTCCTTCCAGCGCACTTACCAGCCAATCACCGCAAACAATATACAGCGCCCATTTTTCTTTTCCAGCACATCCATGACCAAACAATACTCAGTGCCCCTTCCTCCAGGCACACTTTCTTGTCCATGGCCACAAACAATATTTAGAGGCCCCTTATTCCCAATACACTTACCCATGACCACAAATAGTACCCAGCGCTACTTCTTCCCAACACTCATTCATGACCACGAACAGTACCCAGCGCCCCTTCTTACCAACGCTCTTACGCGAAGAAGACTACAACCAATATCTAACGCCCTTTATACCTAACACACTTCTTCATGACCACGAACAGTACCCAGCGCCCCTTCCTACCAACGCACTTACTCGTCCATGACCTAACAAACAAGAGTGAGCCAGCATCTTTCATTGTTTACCTTCATGAGGGCGCACATGACACCATTCCTGGGTGAAAACACTGACTCTGCTAGGCTAACATTAGGCCAACTGGATGTGTCTCATACACTGAGAGTTCCGAAAAAGGTATCCTCGTATCTTTTTAGCCCAGCTCCCTCTACCTCAATGCACCAAAAAGGAATAGAGCAAGGTGGTCACAAAATTTAATGCGGTAATATATATATATATATATATATATATATATATATATATATATATATATATATATATATATATATATATATATATATAATAATAGTATTACTAGTATGTGTATAGTATTGTTTGAGTATGTCTTGATAATGTGTTACTTGTGAATTATTGCAGCCACGGTATTGTGTTACTTGTGAATTGTTCCTGCCACAGTATTGTGTTACTTGAGAATTGTTCCTGCCACGGCATTGTGTTAGCCACTGTTACAAAATGACACGATATCTATTAGTAATAGACATCTCCAGTGAACACTAGAAAGGATAGCCCTTCTAGCATCCAGCCTGTTACTGGGCTTTTGCAATAAAGTCAGTATCCTGGTCCAGTTATCCGACTGGATCCCAACTGAGAGGATACTAACCAAAGAAATATATTTAAAATGTTTATTATAAAAATTAGAATATCTAGGGTTTCTAAGTAAATCAAATCAAATATAAATATATTGAAGATATAAATTAGGAGGTTAGCTCCTACACGTCTCTCATAAACAATATGATTGTGCTGAAGGCACATATATCTGGTTCTTATGTACCATCTGGTACAAAGTCAGCAATTATAAACAATACTAATATATATACAAATGTGTGTATGAGTGAGCTTCAGGTAACTAAGACTCGACTCAAGCAGTGTCACACTGAACGTCTTCTCATAAGCTAGCTTCTCTAACGAATTGACAATCAGAACAGCTTGATTGAACAGTAAAATGACCAATTCGCAGAACAGCAATATAACAGACAACAGCAACACAGCGTCAGGAACAAGGTGATAGAAAATCGACCCTAACTGGGGACCATCAACAGATCCTCCATAACAGTCACAAAACTCCCTTATTACTGAAGCTAGGTTCAGCATAAACAATCCCAGACTGTGACGGTGCACAGATGCCTTAGCGAATTAGGTCAAGAGTTATAGCAAGAGACCTGAGTTATCTCAGAGTGTCAATGTGACACACAACTCAGAAAAACGTCGAAAATCACTGTCTAGACTATTCTCTGTGAACAGAGTTACACAGAGTCCTGAGAAGTATGTGTCGTCTCACCACCGAACACATACTCTACCAAACAGAGTCTAAATGACGAGAAAACAAGCAGAGACAAGAGCGAGGTGTTGTCTCAACGAGGGTCAGCAGGCGAGAGAGAACGAGGAAGGAGAAGCAGTCTCCAGCTCAGGTGTAGACCCGCCACCGACTGACTGCCAGCAACTAGAAGCCGGCAGTATAACAAGCGAAGTGCAGTAAGCGGTAGTTTGCCAACTCCAGGGCAGCTACAACACACTTGAGCACAATATGTAATGTTACATCCTACCTAATAAAATAGCTAAGTCAAATAATATAAAGCAAGATATTAACGATTTAGCTATTATCGAAAATATCAGCAATATAAAATTATAAGAAAAGGAAAATATACATCAAATTTATATATGTACATTGTGGCCCATTCTGGGGTCACAATAGCCACAGTACTGTGTTAGCCACGGTATTGTTCCAGCCACGGTATTGTTCCAGCCACGGTATTGTTCCAGCCACGGTATAGTTCCAGCCACGGTATTGTTCCAGCCACGGTATTGTTCCAGCCACAGTATTGTTCCAGCCACGGTATTGTTCCAGCCACGGTATAGTTCCAGCCACGGTAGTTCTAGCCACGGTATTGTTCCAGCCACGGTATTGTTCCAGCCACGGTATTGTTCCAGCCACGGTATTGTTCCAGCCACGGTATTGTTCCAGACACAGTATTGTTCCAGCCACGGTATTGTTCCAGCCACGGTATAGTTCCAGCCACGGTATTGTTCCAGTCACGGTATTGTTCCAGCCACGGTATTGTTCCAGCCACGGTATAGTTCCAGCCACGGTATTGTTCCAGCCACGGTATAGTTCCAGCCACGGTATTGTTCCAGCCACGGTATTGTTCCAGCCACGGTATTGTTCCAGCCACGGTATAGTTCCAGCCACGGTATTGTTCCAGCCACGGTATTGTTCCAGCCACGGTATAGTTCCAGCCACGGTATTGTTCCAGCCACGGTATTGTTCCAGCCACGGTATTGCTCTAGCCACGGTATAGTTCCAGCCACGGTATTGTTCCAGCCACGGTATTGTTCCAGCCACGGTATTGTTCCAGCCACGGTATTGATCAAGCCACGGTATTGTTCCAGCCACGGTATTGTTCCAGCCACGGTATTGTTCCAGCCACGGTATTGTTCCAGCCACGGTATTGTTCCAGCCACGATATTGTTCCAGCCACGGTATTGTTCCAGCCACGGTATTGTTCCAGCCACGGTATTGTTCCAGCCACGGTATTGTTCCAGCCACGATATTGTTCCAGCCACGGTATTGTTCCAGCCACGGTATTGTTCCAGCCACGGTATTGTTCCAGCCACGGTATTGTTCCAGCCACGGTATTGTTCCAGCCACGGTATTGTTCCAGCCACGGTATAGTTCCAGCCACGGTATTGTTCCAGCCACGGTATTGTTCCAGCCACGGTATTGTTCCAGCCACGGTATTGTTCCAGCCACGGTATTGTTCCAGCCACGGTATTGTGGCTCATTCCACTTTTTTCAGATATTTGGAACAAGTCAACAGTGACTCAAGAGTAGCGTCTCACTGCTGAAGAACAACATTCTTATGTTCTTATAAGAACTAGTCTATAACAAGTGGAACAACACTTGTCTTCCACCTAACCTGTTGTTCTCCCTCTGCCCCGGAGCTATATATCCCCTATGGGTTTTGAGCTTTCCCACGAATGCAAATAAAACAAATAAAATCGCAGTGCAGGTGTCAGTCACCACAGTAATGTAGGTGTCAGTCACCACAGTAATGTAGGTGTCAGTCACCACAGTAATGTAGGTGTCAGTCACCACAGTAATGTAGGTGTCAGTCATCACAGTAATGTAGGTGTCAGTCACCACAGTAATGTAGGTGTCAGTCACCACAGTGATGTAGGTGTTAGTCACAACAGTAATGTAGGTGTCAGTCACCACAGTAATGTAGGTGTCAGTCACCACAGTGATGTAGGTGTTAGTCACCACAGTAATGTAGGTGTCAGTCACCACAGTAATGTTGGTGTCAGTCACCACAGTAATGCAGGTGTCAGTCACCACAGTAATGTTGGTGTCAGTCACCACAGTAAAGTTGGTGTCAGTCACCACAGTAAAGTTGGTGTCAGTCACCACAGTAATGCAGGTGTCAGTCACCACAGTAATGTAGGTGTCAGTCACCACAGTAATGTAGGTGTCAGTCACAACGGTAATGTTGGTGTCAGTCACCACAGTAATGTAGGTGTCAGTCACCACAGTAATGTAGGTGTCAGTCACCACAGTAATGTTGGTGTCAGTCACCACAGTAATGCAGGTGTCAGTCACCACAGTAAAGTTGGTGTCAGTCACCACAGTAATGCAGGTGTCAGTCACCACAGTAATGTAGGTGTCAGTCACCACAGTAATGTAGGTGTCAGTCACCACGGTAATGTTGGTGTCAGTCACCACAGTAATGTTGGTGTCAGTCACCACAGTAATGCAGGTGTCAGTCACCACAGTAATGCAGGTATCAGTCACCCCAGTAATGCAGGTGTCAGTCACCACAGTAATGCAGGTGTCAGTCACCACAGTAATGCAGGTGTCAGTCACCACAATAATGCAGGTGTCAGTCACCACAGTAATTCAGGTGTCAGTCACACAATAATGCAGGTGTCAGTCACCACAGTAATGTAGGTGACAGTCACCACAGTAATGCAGGTATCAATCACCACAGTAATGCAGGTATCAGTCACCACAGTAATGCAGGTATCAGTCACCCCAGTAATGCAGGTGTCAGTCACCACAGTAATGCAGGTGTCAGTCACCACAGTAATGCAGGTGTCAGTCACCACAGTAATGCAATTGTCAGTCACCACAGTAATGCAGGTGTCAGTCACCACAGTAATGCAGGTATCAATCACCACAGTAATGCAGGTGTCAGTCACCACAGTAATGCAGGTATCAGTCACCACAGTAATGCAGGTGTCAGTCACCACAGTAATGCAGGTATCAGTCACCACAGTAATGCAGGTATCAGTCACCACAGTAATGCAGGTATCAGTCACCACAGTAATGCAGGTATCAGTCACCACAGTAATGCAGGTATCAGTCACCCCAGTAATGCAGGTGTCAGTCACCACAGTAATGCAGGTGTCAGTCACCACAGTAATGCAGGTATCAATCACCACAGTAATGCAGGTATCAGTCACCACAGTAATGCAGGTATCAGTCACCACAGTAATGCAGGTGTCAGTCACAACAGTAATGCAGGTGTCAGTCACCACAGTAATGCAGGTGTCAGTCACCACAGTAATGAA
Organism: Cherax destructor; assembly: GCA_009830355.1. Lineage (NCBI taxonomy): Eukaryota > Metazoa > Arthropoda > Malacostraca > Decapoda > Parastacidae > Cherax > Cherax destructor. The sequence continues at coordinate 22,504 of WNWK01007775.1, forward strand.
GGTATCAGTCACCACAGTAATGCAGGTGTCTGTCACCACAATAATGCAGGTGTCAGTCACCACAGTAATGCAGGTGTCAGTCACCACAGTAATGCAGGTATCAGTCACCACAGTAATGCAGGTGTCTGTCACCACAATAATGCAGGTGTCAGTCACCACAGTAATGCAGGTGTCAGTCACCACAGTAATGCAGGTATCAGTCACCACAGTAATGCAGGTATCAGTCACCACAGTAATGCAGGTGTCAGTCACCACAGTAATGCAGGTATCAGTCACCACAGTAATGCAGGTATCAGTCACCACAGTAATGCAGGTATCAGTCACCACAGTAATGCAGGTGTCAGTCACACAGTAATGCAGGTATCAGTCACCACAGTAATGCAGGTATCAGTCACCACAGTAATGCAGGTTCAGTCACCACAGTAATGCAGGTATCAGTCACCACAGTAATGCAGGTTCATCGGTCAGTCACCACAGTAATGCAGGTATCAGTCACCACAGTAATGCAGGTATCAGTCACCACAGTAATGCAGGTATCAGTCACCACAGTAATGCAGGTATCAGTCACCACAGTAATGCAGGTATCAGTCACCACAGTAATGCAGGTATCAGTCACACAGTATCAGTCGTCACCAATAATGCAGGTTCAGTCACCACAGTAATGCAGGTGTCAGTCACCACAGTAATGCAGGTATCAGTCACCACAGTAATGCAGGTATCAGTCACCACAGTAATGCAGGTATCAGTCACCACAGTAATGCAGGTATCAGTCACCACAGTAATGCAGGTATCAGTCACCACAGTAATGCAGGTATCAGTCACCACAGTAATGCAGGTGTCAGTCACCACAGTAATGCAGGTATCAGTCACCACAGTAATGCAGGTATCAGTCACCACAGTAATGCAGGTGTCAGTCACCACAGTAATGCAGGTATCAGTCACCACAGTAATGCAGGTATCAGTCACCACAGTAATGCAGGTATCAGTCACCACAGTAATGCAGGTATCAGTCACCACAGTAATGCAGGTATCAGTCACCACAGTAATGCAGGTATCAGTCACCACAGTAATGCAGGTGTCAGTCACCACAGTAATGCAGGTATCAGTCACCACAGTAATGCAGGTATCAGTCACCACAGTAATGCAGGTATCAGTCACCACAGTAATGCAGGTATCAGTCACCACAGTAATGCAGGATCAGTCACCACAGTAATGCAGGTATCAGTCACCACAGTAATGCAGGTATCAGTCACCACAGTAATGCAGGTATCAGTCACCACAGTAATGCAGGTATCAGTCACCACAGTAATGCAGGTTTCAGTCACCACAGTAATGCAGGTATCAGTCACCACAGTAATGCAGGTTCAGTCCACAGTAATGCAGATCAGTCACCACAGTAATGCAGGTTCAGTACCACAGTAATGCAGGTTCAGTCACCACAGAATGCAGGTATCACCACAGAATGCAGGTTCATCACAGAATGCAGGTGTCAGTCACCACGTAATGCAGTATCATCACCACGTATGCATCGTCACCACGTGGTTCAGTACAACATTCAGGTGTCGTACAAGAATCAGGTGTGTACAAGAACATCTCCACGTGGGTTCAGACACTTCAGGTTCGTACAAGAATCAGGTGTCGTCACCAAGAATCAGGTGTCAGCCACAGAGGTTCAGTCACCACAGTAATGCAGGTTCAGTCACACAGAATGCAGGTTCTCCCAAGTAATCAGGTTCGTCAAGAATCAGGTTCTCACAGAGAATCAGTCTCACAGAATCAGGTGTCGTACAAGAATCAGGTGTCTCCACAGAATCAGGTGTCGCACACATTCAGGTTCTACAAGAATCAGGTGTCGTCACAAGAATCAGGTGTCTCCACAGAAGAGGCATCCCACGTATCGGTACAGAGACATATCAGGTTCATCCACTAGAGGACACCTTCAGGTTCATCCACAGTAATCAGGATCATCACCACAGAATGCGGTTCAGTCCCACAGTAATGCAGGTTCAGTCACCAGTAATGCAGGTTCAGTCACCACGTAATGCTTAGCCACAGTAATGCATCATCACCACAGAATGCGGTGTCAGTCACCACAGTATGCAGGTGTCGTCACAGTAATGCAGGTTCATCACAAGAATGCAGGTTCAGTACAAGAATCCAGGTTCGTCACAAGAATCAGGTGTCGCACAAGAATCAGGTTCGTACAAGAATCCAGGTTCAGCACCACTGGTTCGCACAAGAATCTTCAGTCACACAGAATCAGGTGTGCCACAGAATCAGGTGTCGTACAAGAATCAGGTGTCGTACAAGAATGCAGGTGTCGTACAGAATCAGGTGTCGCACAAGAATCAGGTGTCTGTCAGACATTTAATGCTGGTCAGAGACATTCAGGTGTCGTACAAGAATTCAGGTGTCGTACAAGAATCCAGGTGTCGCACAGAGCATTCAGTCCACAGGAATTTCAGGTGTCTGTACAAGGAATTCCCCGGTGTCTCACAAGGAATTTCAGGTGTCGTCAGACATATCAGGTGTCTTGCAATTTCACGTTTTGCAGGGACATCTCCAGTTTTGCACGGGTTCAGGGCTGTCAGGAATCTCCACGGTGTCTTCTACAGAGGACATCTTCCACGGTGTCTTGCACAAGGACATTTCAGGTGTCTTGCTACAAGGACATCTTCCACGGTGTCTTCACAGAGGACATCTTCCACGGTGTCTTGACAGGACATCTTCCACGGTGTCTTGCTCAGGGACATCTTCCACGGTGTCTTGTACAAGGACACTTCCAGGTGTCTTCACAGAGGACATCTTCCACGGTGTCTTGTCAGAGGACATTTCAGGTGTCTTCTACAGAGGACATCTTCCACGGTATCTGTACAGAGGACATTTCCAGGTGTCTGTACAAGGACATCTTCCACGGTGTCTGCTACAAGGACATCTTCCAGGTGTCTGTACAAGGAATCTTCCACGGTGTCTTGTACAAGACATCTTCCACGGTGTCTTGCTACAGAGGAATCTTCCACGGTTCTTGCACAGAGGACATCTTCACGGTGTCTTGCTACAGAGGACATCTTCCACGGTGTCTTGCAGAGGACATCTTCCACGGTTTTGCTACAGAGGACATCTTCCACGGTTCTGTCAGAGGACATCTTCCACGGTCTTGCCAGAGGACATCTTCCACGGTGTCTGTACAAGGACATCTTCCACGGTTCTGTACAGAGACATTTCAGGTTCTCACAGACATTCAGGTGCTTGCCAGAGGACATCTTCCACGGTGTCTTGCTACAGAGGACATCTTCCACGGTGTCTTGCTACAGAGGACATCTTCCACGGTGTCTTGCTACAGAGGACATCTTCCACGGTGTCTTGCTACAGAGGACATCTTCCACGGTGTCTTGCTACAGAGGACATCTTCCACGGTGTCTTGCTACAGAGGACATCTTCCACGTGTCTTGCTACAGGACATCTTCCACGGTGTCTTGCTACAGAGGACATCTTCCACGGTGTCTTGTACAGAGGACATCTTCCAGGTGTCTTGCTACAGAGGACATCTTCCACGTTCTTGCTACAGAGGACATCTTCCACGGTGTCTTGCACAGAGGACATCTTCCACGGTGTCTTGCTACAGAGGACATCTCCACTGTCTTGCTCAGGACATCTTCCACGGTGTCTTGCACAGAGGACATCTTCCACGGTGTCTTGCTACAGAGGACATCTTCCAGTTTGCAGGTTTCATCACAGAGGACATCTTCCACGGTGCTTGCACAGAGGACATCTTCACGGTGCCTAAGAGGACATCTTCCACGGTTCTTGCTACAGAGGACATCTTCCACGGTGTCTGTACAAGGAATTTCAGGTGTCTTCACAGGCATCTTCCACGGTGTTTGCACAGAGGACATCTCCACGTTCTGTCAGAGGACATCTTCCAGGTGTCTTGCTACAGAGGACATCTTCCACGGTGTCTTGCTACAGAGGACATCTCCACGGTTTGCAGGGACATCTCATCTGCACAGAGGACATCTCCACGTTTGCAGAGGATCTTCACGGTTTGCAGGACATCTTCCAGGTTCTTGCACAGAGGCATCTTCCACGGTGTCTTGCAAGAGGACATCTCCACGGTTCTTGCACAGGGACATCTCCACGGTTCTTGCACAGAGGATCTCCACGGTTTTGTACAAGGAATCTTCCACTTCTTGTAAGAGAATTTCCACGGTTTGCAGGGAATCTCCACGTTCTACAGAGACACTTCAGGTGTGAAGAGACATCTCCACGTGTCGTACAGAGACATTTCCAGGTCTCAGAATCACGGTGTCTACAGTAATGCAGGTATCAGTCACCACAGTAATGAGGTGTCAGTCACCACAGTAATGCAGGTATCAGTCACCACAGTAATGCGTGTACAGTCACACAGTAATGCAGGTGTCATCACCACAGTAATGCGGTTCATCACCACAGTAATGCAGGTGTCTCACCACAGAGCAGCATCACCACTGTTAATGCAGGTACAGTCACACAGTAATCAGGTGTCAGTCACCACAGTAATGCAGGTTCAGTCACCACAGTAATGCAGGTTAGCACAAGTAACAGTTCAGTCACAGTAATGCAGGTGTCATTACCACAGTAGCGGTACAGTCACCCAGAATGCGGTGTCAGTCACACAGTAATGCAGGTACATCACCAACAGAGGACATCTTCCACGGTGTCTTGCTACAGAGGACATCTTCCACGGTGTCTTGCTACAGAGGACATCTTCCACGGTGTCTTGCTACAGAGGACATCTTCCACGGTATCTTGCTACAGAGGACATCTTCCACGGTATCTTGCTACAGAGGACATTTTCCACGGTATCTTGCTACAGAGGACATCTTCCACGGTATCTTGCTACAGAGGACATCTTCCACGGTATCTTGCTACAGAGGACATCTTCCACGGTATCTTGCTACAGAGGACATCTTCCACGGTATCTTGCTACAGAGGACATCTTCCACGGTGTCTTGCTACAGAGGACATCTTCCACGGTATCTTGCTACAGAGGACATTTTCCACGGTGTCTTGCTACAGAGGACATCTTCCACGGTATCTTGCTACAGAGGACATCTTCCACGGTATCTTGCTACAGAGGACATCTTCCACGGTATCTTGCTACAGAGGACATCTTCCACGGTATCTTGCTACAGAGGACATCTTCCACGGTATCTTGCTACAGAGGACATCTTCCACGGTGTCTTGCTACAGAGGACAATTTCCACGGTATCTTGCTACAGAGGACATCTTCCACGGTATCTTGCAACAAAGGACATCTTCCAGACTTTACAATGTAACTAACTAGTTATGAGTGAGAAGGTTAGATTCCAGAGGGAGGTGTCGTCTGCTAGTGAATCCCGTCCCCTGCAATGTCTTCCACACTTTACTTTAAGACCCCGTCCCCTGCAATGTCTTCCACACTTCACTTTAAGACCCCGTCCCCTGCAATGTCTTCCACACTTCACTTTAAGACCCCGTCCCCTGCAATGTCTTCCACACTTCACTTTAAGACCCCGTCCCCTGCAATGTCTTCCACACTTCACTTTAAGACCCCGTCCCCTGCAATGTCTTCCACACTTCACTTTAAGACTCCGTTCTCATGCTTCACTCACACACCTCCAGACTCTCCTGAGTCGCTCTGCTACTGCTGTTGTGTCCTGGGTGCCAGGAGTGACTCTGCCACTGCTGTGTCCTGGGTGCCAAGAGTGACTCTGCCACTGCTGTGTCCTGGGTGCCGAGAGTGACTCTGCCACTGCTGTGTCCTGGGTGCCAAGAGTGACTAGCACTGGTGTTGTGGCCTGGGTACCAGAAGTGACTCTGGCACTGGTGTTGTGTCCTGGGTGCTAGAAGTGACTCTGGCACTAGTGTTGTGTCCTGGGTGCCAGGAGTGATTCTGGCACTGGTGTTGTGGCCTGAGTGCTAGAAGTGACTCTGGCACTGGTGTGTGACCTGGGTGCTAGAGTGACTCTGGCACTGGTGGTGACCTGGGTGCCAGAAGTGACTCTGGCACTGGTGTTGTGTCCTGGGTGCTAGAAGTGACTCTGGCACTAGTGTTGTGTCCTGGGTGCCAGGAGTGATTCTGGCACTGGTGTTGTGGCCTGAGTGCTAGAAGTGACTCTGGCACTGGTGTTGTGACCTGGGTGCTAGAAGTGACTCTGGCACTGGTGGTGACCTGGGTGCTAGAAGTGACTCTGGCACTGGTGTTGTGGCCTGGGTGCTAGAAGTGACTCTGGCACTGGTGTTGTGGCCTGGGTGCCAGGAGTGACTCTGGCACTGGTGTTGCGGCTTGGGTGCCAGGAATGGCTCGGCTGGAGCAGGAACTTTGTGAGTCTGGGTCTAGAGCGAACACGACCGGGTACACCTGAATCAAGACCTGCTGTACCCAGGCACATGGTGTCTAGCCATGGGTGCTAATGCTCACCACTTGACCTGGAAGCACATGTGCCTCTGGACATAGTGCTGCCCCGTCAAGGTGCATACGGTACCCACTTGACCTGGAAGAACACTATTGTGCCCTTGACATAGTGCTGCCCGTCACAGGGCTGATAGAACCCCCTGACCTGAAGAACACTAAATCGACCTCTGACATAGTGCTGCCCCGTCTCCCAGGGCTGCTAACTGTACTCCACTTGACCTGAAGAACACTCATCGTGCCCTTGACATAGTGCTGCCCCGTCACAGGGCTGTATACGGTACTCCACTTGACCTGAAGAAGACTCATCGTTGCCCAGATTCCAGATTTTCCAGATTGCCCTTGACATAGGGCTGCCCCGCCATACAGCTGATGAAGGCACTGTGGGGCGAAACGTTTCCTCAATATACGCAAGTGTTGCATATGTGTTTAATGTATTTAAATAAACATGCACATGCGTGCTAGTGGCTTTCTTCTGTGCTTAACAATATTTAAAAAACATGTCAGCAACATTACTATACCATAGATAAATGACTCAGAGAACCAACAAGTTGATCAATTAAACACATATTCAACACTTGGGTATCTTTATCAATAAATATACTCAAGTGTTGCAGACGTGTCTAATTTATCTACATTTATATACAGCACAAAGAAATAAAGTTCATTAGTTGTTTAACTACCACGTGCTGTACATGCACTTGTCGTACGACTCATGACGCGTCTCGCCACACCACTGAGAATAGCAGCCAGGATAGCGGTCAACCACACAGATAACACACAACAATGCCCCTCTGCATGTTTTGGACACCAGATGGCACCGATATAAGTATATCGTTATCTATTAGGTCACAATTCTGACCCAATACGCTGGTTTCCTCGGCGCTATTAATAACACTCACCTATTTGTGGTTGTAGGGGGTCGATTCACAGCTCCTGGTGATGTAGTGCAGAAATGACCTACTGAAGCTCTTGACTGAAGTCATGATTATCTCCTGCTCCCAAGACCCTGAGAGCTCTTTGTTAATAATAATAATAATAATAATAATAACAATAATAATGAT
>WNWK01007775.1:32500-90660 GCA_009830355.1 Cherax destructor
CACGAGGTTGTCATGTGTGTACACACGGAGGGTTGTAGTGTGACACACGGTAGGTTGTAGTGTGTACACACGGAGGGTATGTGTACACACGGAGGGTTGATGTGTGTACACACGGAGGTTGTATGTGTGACACACGGAGGGTTGTATGTGTGTACACACGGAGTGTACCAGTAGCTGTACACACGGAGGCTTATCAGTGTACTACACGGAGGGTTGTATGTGTGTACACACGGAGGGTTGTATGTGTGTACACACGGTGGTGACCGGGACAAGTACAAGTGTGTTCTGTCACCCCAGCCTCTGGTGCACACCAGCATGACGGTGCACAACCACTATCACTACTACCATCACTACCACTATCACTACTACCATCACTACCACTATCACTACTACCATCACTACCATTATCACTACTACCATCACTACTACTACCACTATCACTACTACCATCACTACTACTACCACTATCACTACTACCATCACTACCACAACCACTATCACTACTACCATCACTACTACTACCACTATCACTACTACCATCACTACTACTACCACTATCACTACTACCATCACTACCACAACCACTATCACTACTACCATCACCACACACATCACTACTACCATCACTACCACAACCACTATCACTACTACCATCACTACCACAACCACTATCACTACTACCATCACTACCACTACCACTATCACTACTACCATCACTACCACAACCACTATCACTACTACCATCACTACCACTACCACTATCACTACTACCATTATTACCACTACCACTATCACTACTACCATCACAACCACTATCACTACTACCATCACTACCACTATCACTACTACCATCACTACTACTACCACTATCACTACTACCATCACTACTACTACCACTATCACTACTACCATCACTACTACTACCACTATCACTACTACCATCACTACTACTACCACTATCACTACTACCATCACTACCACTATCACTACTACCATCACTACCACTATCACTACTACCATCACTACCACTACCACTATCACTACTACCATCACTACTACTACCACTATCATACTACTACATACCACTACTACCACTATCACTACTACCATCACTACATACCACTATCAACTACTACCATCACTACAACCACTATCACTACTACCATCACTACCACTACCACTATCACTACTACCATCACTACTACTACCACTATCACTACTACCATCACTACTACTACCACTATCACTACTACCATCACTACTACTACCACTATCACTACTACCATCACTATCACCACCACTACTACCATCACTACAACAACCACTATCACTACTACCATCACTACCACAACCACTATAACTACTAACATTATTACCACTACCACTATCACTACTACCATCACAACCACTATCACTACTACCATCACAACCACTACCACTATCACTACTACCATCACTACTCACCACTCACACACCATCCTACTCTACCACCACTCATCACATACTACACTACCACTATCACTACTACCACTATCTACTACTACCACTCTACCATACTACTACTACCACTATCACTACTACCATCACTACCACTACCACTATCACTACTACCATCACTACACTACCACTATCACCACTCACTACTCACCAACCACCATCACACCACAACATATCACTACTACCATCACTACCACACCACTATCACTCTACCATCATACCACTAATATCACTACTACCACTACCACTATCACTACTACCATCACTACCACTACCACTACTACATATACCTCACACCACCACCCATTACCACTACACATCACTACACCATCCACCACCACACCACCACATCACAACACACCACTCACTACCATCACCTACCACACCACTACCACTACTACCATCACTACACACCACTACACACACCACTACCACTATCCCACTACCATATACACTACTCATCACTACACCACACACACCACTACATACTACCACCACCACCACATCACTACACCACCACTACTACCACCCCACCACCACCACACACAATCCCCCTCACTACCACCACCACCAAACAATCACTACCACCACCACTACCACCACCACCACAATCACTACCACTACCACCACCACCACCACAATCACTACCACTACCACTACTACCATCACTACCACCACCACCACCACCACAATCACTACCACCACTACCACCACCACTACCACCACCACCACCACCACCACAATCACTACCACCACCACTACTGCTGTGGTGTTCTCTAAGTTACACACCTGAGGTAGTGAGGAACACTGTTAAGTCTTGTGTCACAGTGTATATTCTGGAGATAAAAGTCTGTGTGATAATTACTGGTAGAGTGTGTGTGTGTGTGTGTGTGTGTGTGAGGTGACAAGAGTGTGTGTGTGTGGGAGCTGACGATCAACAACCATATGCTTGTGTTTCTAAATTATTCACACTTACATGTACATCCTTTCTTCCCGTGTGCATTATCTACCAGTCAACTAGTAAGTGTATCTCATGACTTCATGCAAAAAGAACTAAGCAGGTTAAACCCAACTAAGAGCACCGGCCTAGATAACATCCCGTCTAAGTTCCTAAAAGATGGTGCCTCTGAACTGGCAATCCCCATTGCTCACATAATAAATTTGTCCATCACCACTAATACAGTGCCAGAGGGGTTCAAGGAGGCCAGAGTTACTCCTATCTTCAAGAAAAATAGTAGGTCTGATGTCAGCAACTATAGGACTGTTAGTATACTCAGTGTAATATCCAAAATTCTAGAGAGGGCGGTGTACTGTCAAGTAGTTAAATATCTTAGTGACAACAACATTCTTCATAGTTACCAATCAGGCTTTAGGAGATCTTACTCAACCGACACCTCCCTAATTAATCTGATGGATTACATGAGAACTGAAATGTTTAAGGGGAACCTCATAGGAATGGTAACTTTAGACTTGCAAAAGGCCTTCGATACTGTCAACCACAATATATTATGTAAGAAACTTCAAGCTATCGGCCTAGGTTCCACAGACTGGTTTAAGTCCTATCTTAGCAACAGGAAACAAATTGTCAAAATCAACAAAACAGAATCAGAACCACTGCCGATAGCATGTGGAGTTCCCCAAGGTAGTATTCTGGGTCCCTTATTATTCCTATGTTATGTAAACAACATGCCCATCAGTGTCAAGTGCAAACTCCTACTGTATGCGGATGACAGTGCTCTGTTAGTGTCAGGTAAAGACCCACAAGATATAGCTAATGTATTAACACTGGAACTGGAGTCCTGCAGCAAATGGTTAGTAGACAACAAACTATCGTTACACCTCGGGAAAACAGAAGCCATACTCTTTGGCACGAAATATAAACTGAGAAGGGTAAATAATTTTAATATCCGGTGTAATGGGGAATCCATCACTTCAGTTTCCTCAGTAAAATATCTGGAAATTCCCTTTGACCCATGCATGTCAGGAGAATTGATAGGGAACAGTGTAGTAAAGAAAGCGAATGCCAGACTGAAGTTCCTCTACAGACAAGCACAGTGTCTACCTACTGAGGCTCGCAGGACCCTATGTCTAGCCCTTATACAATGTCATATTGACTACGCTTGTTCTTCATGGTACTCTGCCTTGACAAAAAAACTGAAAGATAAACTGCAAATTACCCAGAACAAAATTGTAAGATTCATCCTGGACCTGGGTCCAAGAGAACATGTAGGCCAGGATGAATTACAACAATTGGATATGCTGAATATTGATGACAGAGTAAAACAACAGAAGTTAAATCAAATTTATAAAATTGCTCAGTGTCCAGAATATCTTGCTGCCAATTTTGTCAAGGCTGGGAACCAAAGCAGTCATAGTACTAGGGGGAGAGAGCACAACTTTGTAGTACCCACAGTCAGTGGCCAGGCTTCAAACACCTTTTATTGTACAGTAGCAAAGGATAGTGTGAGTTTTAGGGAAACCAGTTATAGGCAGAATGAGGTAGAGTTATTAGTGAATATTGGAAACCCAGTGGCACTAGGTGACAAGGACAGTAACAGGTATAGTGGAGCAACAGAAATCAGCAGGAAGAGAAAAGAGAAGGGAGGATTTCTAAACATATATTATACTAATACTCGTAGTGCGAGAAATGAGACGGATGAATTGAGATTATAGTTGCTAGTGCGGGTAATATTGATGTTTTTGCAATAACTGAGACATGGTTTAATATGAAAAATCGGGACATGCCTGCCGAATGTCACATTCAGGGTTTTAAATTGTTCCAAGTAGACAGAAGTATCGGGAAGGGGGGTGGGGTGGCATTCTATGTCCGAGATCGTTCAAATTGTTGCATAAAAACGGGTATAAAGTCTGAAATAACATATGCAGAGTCTGTCTGGATAGAATTTTTAGAGGGGTGTGAAAAATTGATTTTAGGTGTGATATATCGTCCCCCAAACTTAGATAGGCACCAAGGGAGACTACTTTGGGAGGAAATTGTTAAGGCCACAAGACAATCCTGAACTACTTCTAAAAAGTCGTTAGATTCTAAATTCCCAATCAAAAAATTCCAATCAATATGACTAGTTAAAGTCCTCTAGAATTACTACGTTATCGTGCCTTGGGCCTTAACAATTTCCTGCACATGCAAGTAATCCTAGCTCATCTATCTTATTTCTTAGACTCCTCCTACTAGAATAGTAAACCTTAAGGGAGCTAGTCACTCGTTGCCCTCTGCTGTCTCTCTTTGTTTGTTGATCAAATGCTTTGCCTTTACTAGCAACTTTATTTTGAATATTGTCTATTAAACATATCCCTGAGATATCCTGGTAATATCTGCTGTTTTATGATGACGTGTATTGTTCCAGTCACGGTACTGTGCCTTTTTGTTATTTATATGTAGGAAGAGATAAACAAGATCATTTATTAAGATATGGTGGATTTATAGTGTGACCTTACAGTCCTCGCAGAGTGGTGCCACTCATTTCTACATGAGGTATCCGTGAGTGAGTTGAGTGATTCCAATCTGTAGCCGTGAGAGTGGTCGCCTGTTACAAAATGACACGATATCTATTAGTAATAGACATCTCCAGTGAACACTAGAAAGGATAGCCCTTCTAGCATCCAGCCTGTTACTGGGCTTTTGCAACAAAGTCAGTATCCTGGTCCAGTTATCCGACATATTATATAGCTTAAGAGGATTGCAACTGATAGGGTACTAACCAACGAAATATATTTAAAAGATTTATTATCAAAGTGAGAAAATCTAGGGTAACAAAGTAAATCAAATATAAAGATATTAATTAAGATATCAATTAGGAGGTTAATTAGGAGGGTAGCTCCTACACTGCTCTCATATACAATAAGTCTGTGCTGAGGGCACATATATATAAATGACTCAGAAGTACCATCAGGTACAATGTCAGTAATTACAATATATACAAATAAGAATAAATGTGTGTATGAGTGTGCTCCCGGTAACTCTAAGACTCGACTCAACCAGTGTACGACAGAACAACTCTAAAGCTAGCTGCTCTAACAAACAGACAACCAGAACAGCTTGATTGTCCAGTAAAATGACCAATTCGCAGAACAGCACTATAACAGGCAACAGCAACACAGCGTCAGGAACAAGGAGATAGAAAATCGACCCTAACTGGGGACCATCAGTAGATCCTCCAAAATAGTCACAAAACTCCCTTTCTACTGAAGCTAGGTTCAGCATAAACAATCCCAAACTGTGGCGGTGCACAGATGCCTTATCGAATTAGGTCCAGAGCTATAGCTTGAGACCTGAGTTTTATCAGAGTGTCAATGTGACACACAACCCAGAACAACGTCGAAAATCACTGTCTAGTCTATTCTCTGTGAACAGAGTTACACAGAGTTCTGAGAAGTATGATTCGCCTCACCATCGAATGCATACTCTACCCAACAGAGTCTAAATGTCGAGAAAACAAGTAGATAGGAGTGAGGTGTTGACTCGACGAGGGTCAGCAGGCCAGAGAGAGAGAGGGAAGAGAAGCAACCACCCAGCTCAGGTGTGTTCAGAGACTGACTCCTCCCAGCAACTAGACGCCGGCACCATAACAGTAGTTTGCCAACTCCAAGGCAGTTACTACACTCAAGTACAATATAAAATATCACATCCTACCTAATAAATATAGCTAAGTCAAATAGGTCAAATAATAGTCTAATAATAGTATAAAGCAAGATATTAACGATTTAGCTATTATCGAGAATATCAGCAATATAAAATTATAGAAAATGGAAATGTACAATATATACATTGAGGCCCAATTCTGGGGGCGCAATACACCAGCATTCAACTACAACAACAGTAACATCAGCAGGCAACCACAACAACAGTAACACCAGCAGGCAACCACAACAACAGTAACACCAGCAGGCAACCACAACAACAGTAACACCAGCAGGCAACCACAACAACAGTAACATCAGCAGGCAACCACAACAACAGTAGCACCAGCAGAAAACCACATCCACAGTCACACCAGCAGGCAACCACAACAATAGTAACACCAGCAGGCAACCACAACAACAGTAGCACCAGCAGAAAACCACAACAACAGTAACACCAGCAGGCAACCACAACAATAGTAACACCAGCATTCAACCACAACAACAGTAACACCAGCAGGTAACCACAACAATAGTAACATCAGCAGGCAACCACAACAACAGTAACACCAGCAGGCAACCACAACAACAGTAACGCCAGTATTCAACCACAACAACAGTAACACCAGCAGACAAACACAACCAAAGTCACACCAGCAGACAACCATAACCACAGTCATAGCAGCAGACAACCACAACCACAGTCATAGCTGCAGACAACAATAACAACAGTTCCTCTAGCAGGGAACCACAGCCATAGTTGTATTAGGAAACAACCACAAGCACTGTCAGATCAGAAAACATCCACAACCACACTTACATAAGTAGACCATGTCAACCTTAATCACACCAGCAGACAACCACAACCACATTTTCTTCCAGAAGACATCTCCAATCCCAGTGAAGCCAGCTAATAACCACAATCATTCACATCAGAAAACAACTACAACTACAGTCACACCAGCACACAACTTATGTTCCTAATAGGGAAATCAGATCAAACAAAAATGATCCTAAATGGATGAACAATAGATTAAAACATCTCATTGGTCAAAAGAGAGGCTTATATAGGCGAATCAAAAGAGGAGAGGGGCAGTTAAGTAATCAATATATTCAGTTAAAGAGATAAATAAAAAGGGAATAAGAAAAGCAAAAAGAGACTATGAGGTTAAAGTTGCAAGAGAATCGAAGACTAATCCAAAAGGATTTTTTCAGGTATACAGAAGTAAGATTAGGGACAAGATAGGCCCACTCAAAAGTTACTCAGGTAAGCTCACCGTCAGTGATAAGGAAATGTGTAAATTTTTAACACTTACTTCCTCTCAGTTTTTACACAGGAAGATACTAGCGATATTCCAGAAATAATAAATTATGTAGAACAGGACGATAGTAAACTATGCACGATTTGGGTCACAAGTGACATGGTCCTTAGACAAATAGATAAATTAAAACCTAACAAATCCCCAGGCCCTGATGAACTGTATGCAAAGGTTCTAAAGGAATGTAAAGAGGAGCTTAGCAAACCTATAGCTAATCTTTTCAACATATCACTGCAAACTGGCATGGTGCCAGATAAGTGGAAAATGGCAAATGTAATACCTATTTTCAAAGCAGGTGACAGGTCCTTAGCTTCGAACTATAGACCAATAAGCCTAACCTTCATAGCGGGAAAATTTATGGAATCAATAATTGCCGAGGCAATTCGTAGCCATCTTGAAAAACATAAATTGATTAACGAATCTCAGCACGGTTTTACAAAAGGGCGTTCCTGCCTTACTTCAACTTGATGACCTATAAGCATCGGTGAGATGGGAAGGAAGAAGAATGGAAATACTGGAAAAGGATGGGATGGTGGAGGAGGGAAGGGTAGGAAAGATCAGTGGCCCAACCACTGTGGAGCAAGTGGTACTGACGTACTGCAGGTCTTGATGGTGAGTAATCATGGCGATGAGATATGAGACCTATAAAGGTGCGATGAGGGCGGCGGCAGGCAGGCAGGGAAGGTCAAGGCAACAGGAACGAACTTCAGAGATGTGTTGGTGAGGAGTTTACTTGATCAGAGTTCCGTTGTGTCATGCGTTGAATTTCCTTAGTGGGAGGTGGGATAGCTCAATTAGTGGGTTGTCGATTTTAAACTTAGCAAGGTCGAAGAGGATTGTATCTGTTTTGATGATCTGATCAGTACAGCCGAACTTGACAGATCATATATTGAAGGTCGTGAAGGAGTTTGTTGGCACGTGTTGTGTTACCCATCGATGCAGTAGTGAAGACCCTGACACCAGGTATGGAGTATAGTGTTTCAATAGTAGAGGTGGTGGCAGTGGTAGAAGGTGAAGGCAAAGATTGGTTCGTGGCAGTATCAGTTGGAGGCTTCTTATTGGTGGGGAGTGGCTGTGTCTCGACTGGTAGAGAGGCAGCTGATTGGTTATTGTGGAGGCTGTGACAGGATTTATGTAGGAGAAACAGCAAGAAACCTCGAAAAACGCCTCAAAGAACACATTAATGCATGTAGGAACGATAACCTGAACAACGCCTGCGTACAACACCAAAATTCCACCAATCATCTCATGAAATTCGAAGACGCCCGATTAGTAATCAAAGAAACTGATTTCCGTAGACGCAAGTGCCTTGAATCAGCACTTATCGCTGTTTCTAACACAATTAAACAAAATAAAGGTAGCTTCACCATCTCTGAAGTCTTAGCAAGAATCCTCCTGAAAACAGTAAACCCTACCATCACATAGTCTCTCCTGCTAATTCCACACAAGCACATCGTAGATGTGGAACACTCCTACAGGCCTTCTCTATTCCAACCTCCAGCAAAAATATTTGTCTAAC
The DNA here is from genome assembly GCA_009830355.1 of Cherax destructor. Lineage (NCBI taxonomy): Eukaryota > Metazoa > Arthropoda > Malacostraca > Decapoda > Parastacidae > Cherax > Cherax destructor. Next base: position 41,474 of record WNWK01007775.1, read on the forward strand.
CTATTTTTATACTACCCATGCAATTGTTTTATCACCTTTTACTCATGTGCAAATTGATTGTTCTACCTTATTGTATTACTACTACTACTACAACTTATATCACTACTACTTCTACCACCACTAGTATTAAACCTCACTTTGAGAGTATATATATACCCTCTGTGTCCATGTATCGTTTGTAACGGCTTGAAAAAGCTCCTGGAGAGCGAAACGTTGCCACAATAAAATGTCACATTAGTTGCATTTGTGTCCTTTTACTTAACATATTGTCGGTAATTCTACCAATATTAATACAACCTGACAGATATATTTGAGAACCCAAGGATGTATATGAAAACCCCAGGATATAACACAAACAAATATAAATATGAGAACTCCAATTTAAAACAGTCACACAAATGCATGTCTTTGATCTAAGTCATAACCAGGCAAATACAGTTAAATCACCTGTCTATAACGTCCAGAGAAATTATAAATAAAAACAGTTCTCTAGCATTTCATATAAATTATAAATATCGATAACAGAAATATCGGTAATGAAGCCGATGGCGCACAAACAATCCACGAAAATCACAGACAAAAATAATTTCAATATTCTTGAAACACACCAATAATTCGACACAACTCTATCATAATTTTATTATATTATATTAATACAATAACATCTGTCATTGTATCGTTTTACAACATTACAGATTAAATATATTAGCATGGAAGAAAAATTTGAGAAAATCTATTACCACAATACCTTATAGTGAGAGAAACAATCTTATATACATGATAAATTCAACGGCCTCTCTAGAGCCACACAGAACACACTAACTCGTGAATTTAATCACAAACTGGATTTGGAAATATCGTACCAAAGAGTCCCTCATACACAACCCGATTACGACAGATGGTTCTGTAGAATTAGACTGTAAACAACCGTTTTTGTAACGTCACCTTGTGACGGGAACACACAGTCTATCCACATACTTTGCTATAAGTTATGAGGTAGCTGTAGGTACCACACAAGGAATTCCCCAAAATACAATGATCGTGGAGAGGAGAGGTTAAGGGAAATCAACCTGACGACACTGGAGGACATGAGAGATAGCGGGGGATATGTTAACGACATATAAAATACTGAGAGGAATTGACAAGGTGGACAGAGACAAGATGTTCCAGAGATGGGACACAGCAACAAGGGGTCACAATTGGAAGTTGAAGACTCAGATGAATCACAGGGATGTTAGGAAGTATTTCTTCAGTCACAGAGTTGTCAGGAAGTGGAATAGTCTGGAAAGTGATGTAGTGGAGGCAGGATCCATACATAGCTTTAAGAAGAATTACGATAAAGCTCGTGAAGCAGGGAGAGTTACTTAGCAGCGACCAGTAAAGAGGCGGGGACATGAGCTGTGAATCTATCACTGCAACCACAACTAGGTGAGTACAGTAGCACTCTAGAGATCCATTCACGTAATCCACTAAATCTGTCACAGAAGTACTCAACTTTATTCTCTGTCTTCTGCTCCACAGTCTCCACACTCTCTAGGTGTTCCACCGCGGCATCAACCTTCCTCTACAACACAGCCTTCAGTAGTGATGATGGTGCCAGGAAACCGTAGTACTAGTTGTTTTTTTGGGGGGAGGGAGAACCCCCTCCCAGGATCAGAGTTCTGACGGCAGGGGGAAAAAGCCACGCAATCTATTCTTCCGGTGTTACTTCCGGGTGGGCATGCGGCGGGTAAACGGGCAGAGGAATGGGCGTGTGGCTGGGTAGACGTGTAGAGGGATGGGCGTGCAGGCAGGTATACGTGCAGAGGGATGGGCGTGCAGGCAGGTATACGTGCAGAGGGATGGGCGTGCGGGCGGGTATACGTGCAGAGGGATGGGCGTGAAGAAGGGAAGAGAGATGGTCGTGGGGTAGGGTAGACGGTCAGAGAAATGAGCTTGCGGGCGGGTAGACAGGTGAGTAGACATTCTTGTAGACGTATATTTTGCTCATCGAGTAATATAAATTAGTTGCAAGTATATAGCTTTACTGTGCCATAAAAAGAGGCAGACTTTTTCGTCATAAGAAAGTTGATAATCTTACATTTTTTTTAATTGCGTAACTAAAAACTGTGAAAAATTAATAAATAAAACAAAAGAGATAATGTTAGAGGAAAGTCGGGAATTAAATAGTTTATTGCATAACATGAGAAAGAAGGAGCACTGCAGCAGGCCTACTGGCCCGTACTTGGCTAGTCTTTCTCAAACAAAAAAATAATTGCCCAACCCAACAAAACATTTATTGTTAATCTTGTTTCCTGTTCTCGATGTAATTTTCAGACTAAGTTATTTTCAGACTAAGTTATTTTCAGACTAAGTTATTTTTAGACTAAGTAAGGGAAAAGTGGAAATGTTTAAAAGACAATATTCAAAGTAAAGTTGCTAGTAAAGGCAAAGCAATTGTTCAACAAACAAAGAGAGATAGTAGAGGGCAACGAGTGACTAGCTCCCTTAAGGTTTACTATACAAATAGTAGGAGTCTAAGAAATAAGATAGATGAGCTAAGATTACTTGCAAGTGCAGGTAATATAGATATTATTGCTATAACAGAGACCTGGTTCAACATGAAAGATAGAGAAATGCCTTCCGAGTGCAACATACAGGGTTATAAACTATTCCACACTGATAGGGTCAACAGGAAGGGTGGTGGAGTGGCGATGTAGGTCAGAGATAATTTAAATTGTTGTGTTAGACAAGATATAAGATTAGAAACATCGGACACAGACCCTGTTTGGCTACAGTTTCTCGAAGGTCGTGAAAAATTTATTTTGGGTGTGATTTACAGGCCCCCAAGCCTTGATAGGGAGTGCAGTAAGCTGCTATGGGACGAACTTCATAAGGCGTCTAGATATGAAAATGTGTTAATGGGAGATTTTAACTTTAGACAAATTGATTGGAACAATATGCAGGAAATCTTGAGTCTAGTGACTATCTTGATACGGTTCAGGATTGTTTTTTAAAACAGTTTGTGACAGAACCAACTAGAGGTAGCAACTTGCTTGATTTGGTTCTAGCCATCAAAGAATCACTAATTAATAATCTTGAGGTTAATGATGAGCTTGGGGAAAGCGATCACAAATCATTTAGTTTCAATATGTCATGGAATTACCCAGGTAACTGCAATCAAGTCTCTGTTCCAGACTTCCGCTCAGCCGACTTCATGGGGCTGAGAAATTACCTAGGTGGGCTAAATTGGGATGACCTGACTATGGGTCAGGTAGGTGGTTTTGGTTGCCAATATGACTTTTCCCAGAGCGTAGTTCTAGCTGCCCAGACAACTTTTATTCCAAGTAGGGAAATTAGATCTAACAAAAATGATCCTAATTGGATGAACAATAGATTAAAACATCTCATTGGTCAAAAGAGAGGCATATATAGGCGTATCACAAGAATGAATGGGCAGATAACAAATCAATATTTTCAATTAAAGAGAGAAATAAAAAAAGGAATAAGAAAAACAAAAAGGGATTATGAGGCTAAAGTCGCAAGGGATTCGAAGACTAACTCAAAAGGGTTCTTTCAGGTATACAGAAGTAAGATTAGGGACAAGATAGGCCCACTTAAGAGTAACTCAGGACAGATCACGGACAGTGATAAGGATATGTGGAAATTTTCAATACTTACTTCCTCTCAGTTTTTACTCAGGAAGATACTAGCGAAATTCCAGAAATAATAAATTATATAGAACAGAAAGATAATAGACTATGCTCGATTGGGGTAACTAGTGACATGGTCCTCAGACAAATAGAGAAATTAAAACCTAACAATTCCCCAGGCCCTGATCAACTGTTTGCAAGAGTTTTAAAGGAATGTAAAGAAGAACTTATAAAACCTTTGTCAAATCTTTTCAATATATCACTACAAACTGGCATAGTGCCAGACAAGTGGAAAATGGCAAATGTAATACCTATTTACAAGGCAGATGACAGGTCCTTAGCTTCGAACTATAGACCAATAAGCCTTACCTCCATAGTTGGTAAATTTATGGAATCAATAATTGCCGAGGCAATTCGCAGCCATCTTGAAAGGCATAAATTGATTAATGAATCTCAACACGGTTTTACTAAGGGGCGTTCCTGTCTTACGAATTTACTAACTTTTTTCACTAAGGTGTTTGAGGAAGTAGATCATGGTAATGAATATGATATTGTGTATATGGACTTCAGTAAGGCTTTCGATAGAGTTCCACATCAGAGGCTATTGAGGAAACTTCAGGCACACGGAATAGGAGGAGAAATTTTTCCCTGGGTAGAGGCATGGTTGACAAATAGGCATAAGAGAGTTTGCATAAATGGGGAGAAATCAGAATGGGGGCACGTCACAAGCGGTGTCCCACAGGAGTCAGTTTTGGGCCCCTTGTTGTTCAAAAATTCCCATCTCTTCACATCTTCCCCAGTTCTCCCTCTCTCTTCCCCAGTTTCCCCTCTCTCTTCCCCAGTTCCCCCTCTCGCTTCCCCCACCTTCGCTCTCTCTGTTACACGCCATCCTTCCTCTCTTCCGCGCCTTTTATCTCCTTCCTTCCCTATCATCATTACCCTCCCCCACACACCTTCCCTATCACCATTACCCTCCCCACACACCTTCCCTATCATCATTACCCTCCCCACACACCTTGCCTATCATCATTACCTCTCCCACACACCTTCCCTATCATCATTACCCTCCCCACACACCTTCCCTATCATCATTACCCTCCCCCACACACCTTCCCTATCACCATTACCCTCCCCACACACCTTCCCTATCATCATTACCCTCCCCCACACACCTTCCCTATCATCATTACCCTCCCCACACACCTTCCCTATCATCATTACTCTCCCCACACACCTTCCCTATCATCATTACCCTCCCCACACACCTTCCCTATCATCATTACCCTCCCACACACCTTCCTTATCATCCTTACCCTCCCACACACCTTTCTTATCATCATTACCCTCCCCACACACCTTCCTTATCATCATTACCCTCCCCACACACCTTCCTTATCATCATTACCCTCCCCACACACCTTCCTTATCATCATTACCCTCCCCACACACCTTCCTTATCATCATTACCCTCCCCACACACCTTCCTTATCATCATTACCCTCCCCACACACCTTCCTTATCATCATTACCCTCCCACACACCTTCCTTATCATCATTACCCTCCCCACACACCTTCCTTATCATCATTACCCTCCCCACACACCTTCCTATCATCATTACCCTCCCCACACACCTTCCCTATCATCATTACCCTCCCCACACACCTTCCTTATCATCATTACCCTCCCCACACACCTTCCTTATCATCCTTACCCTCCCCACACACCTTCTTATCATCATTACCCTCCCCACACACCTTCCTTATCATCATTACCCTCCCCACACACCTTCCTTATCATCATTACCCTCCCCACACACCTTCCTTATCATCATTACCCTCCCCACACACCTTCCTTATCATCATTACCCTCCCCACACACCTTCCTTATCATCATTACCCTCCCCACACACCTTCCTTATCATCATTACCCTCCCCACACACCTTCCATATCATCATTACCCTCCCCACACACCTTCCTTATCATCATTACCCTCCCCACACACCTTCCTTATCATCATTACCCTCCCCACACACCTTCCCTATCATCATTACCCTCCCCACACACCTTCCTTATCATCATTACCCTCCCCACACACCTTCCTTATCATCATTACCCTCCCCACACACCTTCCTTATCATCATTACCCTCCCCACACACCTTCCCTATCATCATTACCCTCCCCACACACCTTCCTTATCATCATTACCCTCCCCACACACCTTCCTTATCATCATTACCCTCCCCCACACACCTTCCCTATCATCATTACCCTCCCCACACACCTTCCTTATCATCATTAACCTCCCCACACCCCTTTCCCCTATCATCATTACCCTCCCCACACACCTTCCCTATCATCATTACCCTCCCCACACACCTTCCCTATCATCATTACCCTCCCCACACACCTTCCTTATCATCATTACCCTCCCCACACACCTTCCCTATCATCATTACCCTCCCCACACACCTTCCTTATCATCATTACCCTCCCCCACACACCTTCCTTATCATCATTACCCTCCCCCACACACCTTCCCAGAATACTTTTATTTTCCTACACCTCTTCTCTCTCTCTCTCTCTCTCTCTCTCTCTCTCTCTCTCTCCCACCGCACCTTCCCTGCACCTTCTGGCACCTTCTGGCACCTTGCCAGGCCGGCAGTTAGGAAGTTCACCTGCCAACCTGTGCATAATGACTTCCGGCATTCACGATACCTGTTGCATCCGGTGTACAGGGCACCTGTCCTACTTCCTTTACCCGCTTGTTTTCTCTCCCCCATCTCTTCTTTCCCCATTTTATAAGTATTCCCATCAATTAGGCATTCCCCATCTTTAAGGTTTTTCTCCACGTAAAATATTTCCTCTACTTTAAAATTGTTTTTCCTTTCCTCATATTTAAGATATTTCCCTGACAATAAGTTTTTTCCCCATATTCTAAAGTTTCCCCCTATTTTTATATCATATCATTCTGATTGTACTAGTTGTGGTGTTCATGGTATCCCATTAATCTCAGACATTGTTCCCCAGAACAATGTTTCCACTTACCGTACCATCTACTCCCTAAAACCTACCTGCCGGAGCACCAAATTCAATACTTCCTCTCTAGAGATAGAATGATACGTCACATTTCAATCTAGAAGGTCCAACGTTCCTTCACACTTGCATGTCTGCTAAAAAAAATCTATATCAGAATTTTCATCCACGATCGACCTTCCTGGCACCTATATTGTCCTTGTTCACCGAAGCTCCCCACCACCCGTTTCATTCTACTGCCTAAAACCATCGCAAAAATCTAATTATGTAATTATAATAAAGCAATGATTCTGTAATCCTCCAACCCTGCTTGCTCCATACGTTACAGCGCAAGTAGATTCACCCCGGTCATTTATTGAATACCCAGTGTGAAGCCTTCTTCCATAACTATCATTAGCCTCATAATAAACCCTATTGCATTGCATAAAATTCCACCAACAACCTCTATATCTAAGCGTTATAAACCATTATAGAGTAATATCCTTCTCCATCAGTGGTGGCATCCCCATACTCTCTCTGGCCATCCTTCCCAACTTACTCTGTACATAATTACACAACCTGCACATAATTTCACAACCGGTACATAATTACACAACCTCGGCCACTGCATCCTCGCTTCCCGCCCAAGCTTCTCTAATAATTCGCATACCACTTATTTACATATAATCAATTAATTCCATTGTCTCCAGAATCTGGTCCCTTCTGTACTTACTCAAATTCTTCCACATCTCAGGTAACTGGACAGTTTAAGCTTAGTGGAATGAACTGTTATACATATGAATCATCTCTCAAACTGCTCAAACAAACAGAGTTGACTTCCAGTGTTATTTAAGATTAAATGGAGAAGAATAGGAAACAGCTTTTTTCCAGAGTCTAAGTAATCACTCAAATCCCTCGTTGCTTTGCTGTCTTGCTTAAAACACTCAGGGAGCCAAGTAGTCAAGTAACATCCTTCTGCTCCTAGCAAAGACAAATCGCGTACTTATTCAGAGAGGCTCGTAGGCAGTGCTGGAGTCTACATATTTCGGAAATAAGCACTGGAACGACTCATACCACAGACACTCACATGCACCTAAAATTATGTACGTGTAAATAAACTTTTTCCTCCCCAGGCTGATGTAGCTGAAATCTGGATGAGTAAATGTCAGAGTACAGTCGTCTGCACATGCATGGGGTTCAGGGACGAGTTGAAGGCCATTAAAGTAGACATGACTTAACAATGGCCCAAACAAACTTCCCTGTGGAACACTGGCACCAATAGAGTGTTTTGTTGACTCTGTGCCATTGAGAACTAAACTTAGAGATCTCCCTTGAAGGTAATCACTAAGAAGGAATGGTGCAGAGCCAGCGACTCCTAGTGCCTGCAGTTTTGCCAAGAGTCCCTAGTACTGTACTCGGTAGAAAGCACAAGCAAAGTCCAGTGCTACTGCAGAGCTGATCTTGGATTCATCCAGTGACTGGTGCCACACACTGGAGAGGTTTAACAGCAAATCAGCAACAGAGTGACCCCTTTCTGAAACCATATTGATAGTCACAAAGAAGTGAGAGGTAACTGAACAACGCTGTCATCTGCCATTGGATTTTTGTCTGAAGAACCTTGCCAGTGATTGACAAAAGTGACACTGGTCTGTAATTGCCGATTTCCGCTCTGCTCTTCTTTTTGTGAACAGAGACTTCATTTGTTTCTTTTCACAGAGACAAATGTAGTCCCTGTAGTACACTGTGCTAGGCATTGCTAATAAATGTAAGTTAGAAGAAATTGCTAACTAGTCTGCACATCTACTCAGCAATCTTAGGCTCACTTTATCTGAGCTTACTGCCTTTTCTTGGACCAGGGATTTAAGGAGAATATTCACTTCATCCTGCCTTATTGGCACCTCTAGCAACTTTGACACAGTTCTTGCAGCTAGCCAAAGTGCTCAAGAAAACGGTCAGCCTTCTCCTGATTGCTAGTAGAAACGGTCCCATCTTGACGATTTACAAGTGGAATAATTTAATCAGATGATGAATAACCTGGGACCACCAGGTTTTGGAACCCACTCTACTTGATGCTAGCTTCTTTTTTTGTGTCGGCCTCCAGTCTAGAGATGACCACGCAGTTTTAAACTTCTTCCATTTTCCGACAGGCTTGCCTGTACAGCTTCCTGTTGAAGAGAGTGGGATGCTTTTTATACCTTCTCCAAGCCTTGTACTTAGCAGTACCAGCTTCTCGACATCGAAAGCCAAACTAACGCTAATCTGAAGGCTTCGTCACATACTGCAGGTGAGGGATGTATATGTGTTGAAGATTAAGGCTGTGTTAAGTGAGGGTATTTGCTTAGTAATCAACGTTACCTTGGAGAAGACCATTCCAATCGGAGGTGACAATTCCGAACAAATGAGTCTACTAGTTTCCTCTTTCCCACTGCCAGGTTTTGCATGTATATTCTTTCACCTCGTTCTATTGGAATTTTCAGTATCGTAAAAAGAGACTTGTGGTCAGGTGACCCAGTAGAGCCTAAAGGTTGGCAAGTAGGCTAAAAAGTGACCCTGCCTTCAGATAGACCACTCACTACTGGGTCAAAGGAGGAGCCAGAGATGGTAGTAGGGAAGTCAACAAAGTTTTTTTTTATGTCAAACACTGAAAGTTCATCAAAATCCCTCTGTATACGATGTTGGTTGAGGTCACCAACAATTATATGTTGACATTTATGTTGAAATAGAAGAGGATCCACATTTTGAAACTGTTACCGGCTTTCTCAAGCGGGTAACGGCTTGACAAAGTTCCTGGAGACCGTAACGTTGCCACAATAAAATGTCGCATTAGTTGTACTTGTGCCCTTTTACCTAATAATCAGGAAGCTGATGGGGTTTGCTTGCTGCCATTGAGGTCTGTACATTGCACACGCTACTACAAAGGTACTAGAGTTTATGCATAGGTTGAAGAACATCACTTCCAGGTGATTAGGAATGGCAACATCAATAAGCAGGGCATGTACACTTTTAGAAAAAAATATACGGTAACGCCTCCTTGACCTTGCCTGTCTCTTCTCGTCCGTGAGGTATTGCCACCAATTCTTTCAAAATTTTTAGGAATCCTGTCTTTCCAAATCTCTCTCTCTCTCTCTCTCTCTCTCTCTCTCTCTCTCTCTCTCTCTCTGCCTTTGTACTTCACCTTCCATCCTTCCGTTAACATTCATCTCTCTCCTGTTAACTCATTTTCTCTCCTGAAGACTGTGAGAATTATTGATAAACTTACAGGCATGCAGGCTACTCACTCACGCAAGTCTATATTTTCTCTGTTGCAGAGAAACAAACCATTAAACGATACACTCACATTCTCTCTTTCTGTCTTGCACTCTTTCACTCTCACACACACACATACGGGGCCAGGAGCTGTGACTGGACACTGTAACCATAAATACGTGAGTACACATACACACACATTTATGTACACTCTCTCTCACACACATACTCACTCCGACATTCACTCCCACACATATAATCACACACAAAAGCTCACATACACAAATGCACACACATCATACACAAACACACAAAAGCACACATACAAATACAAATGCATACACGAACTCTCTCTCACAACAAAAACACACACAAACACGTACACAAACACAAGGCAGAATCAGCTCGAAACAGGATCCTGCAGGAGAAAGCACGACTAAGGGACATACCGACCTACTGGAGGGTGTACCTCGGCCGTGACAGAACACAAGAAGAAAGGCAGAAACTGAAAGAGAAGGTACAAAGATACAAGGAGGAAAAAGATGCAAAGATGAAGATGGGCAGCAGAACCCAACCCCAATGTTCTGCCCAGAACTCAGTTTAAGAAAAGAAGTTGAAGGTTTGGTATATGAATGCGGATGGAATAACAAATAAATGTGACGGGTGGTATCATAAAATCATAGCACTCACAAAAACAAAACTAACTGGGATGATAACAGACACAATCTTTCAACCCGGATATAAGATCCTGAGGAAAGATGGAGCGAGCAGAGGGGGGGAGGAAAACGAGTTGCACTGTTCACTAATAACCGATGGGGATTTGAGGAAGCGGAAGAAATGGACGAAATGGCCGAAAGGGGCTATATAATAGGTACAATTCAGTCTCGGCGGCACAAGGTAGTCACTATAGTAATGCACAACCCACCACAGAACTGCAGGAGGCCAAGAGAAGAATATGAAGAGAGCAACAGAGCAATGGTGGATACACTAGCTGAGGTGGCCAGAAGACCTCACACGAGTAGAGTAAACCTACTAGTCATGGGCGATTTCAATCACAAGGAGATTGACTGGGAAAACCTGGAGCCACATTGGGGTCCCGAAACATGGAGAGCCAAGTTGATGGATGTGGTACTGGAAAACCTCATGCATCAACATGTTAGGGACACTATCAGAGAGATAGAGAGTTGAGGATGAACCAGCAAGACTGGACCTCATATTCACCCTGAGTAGTTCAGACATCGAGGACATTTCATACAAAAGGTGCTAGTGATCACATGGTTCAGAGCTTTGAATACATAGTAGAGTTACAAGTGGAAAGGGTAACAGGAGTAGGATTGGAAAATCCAAACTATAAAAGGGGGGGACTACATAGGCATGAGGAACTTCCTGCAGGAGGTTCAGTGGAAAAGAGAATTGGTAGGAAAATCAGTAAACGAAATGATGGACTATGTGACAACAAAATGCAAGGAGACAGAGGAGAGGATTATTCCCAAGGGCAACAGAAATAGATAGAAGACCAGAACAAGTCCTTGGTTTATCCAAAGGTGTAGGGAGGCAAAAGCTAAGTGTGCCAGAGAATGAAAAAAGTACAGAAGACAAACGACCTATTGAAATAAAGAGATTAGTCGAAAAAACCAGAAACGAGTATGCACAGATAAGGAGGGAGCTCTAGCAACAGTACGAAAGCGACAGCATCGAAAGTCAAGTCTGACCCAAAGCTGTTGCATAGCCACATCAGGAGGTATACAACAGTCAAGGACCAGGTAATCAGGCTGAGGAAGGAAGGTGGGGAGCTCACAAGAAATGACCAAGAAGTATGTGAGGAGCTCAACGTGAGATTCAAGGAAGTATTTATAGTGAAGACAGAAAGGACTCCGGGAAGTCAGAACAGGAGGGTACACCAACAAGGGATATACCAATAAGTGCTGGATGAGATGCACACAACCGAGGAGGAGGTGAAGAAGCTGCTAAACGAACTTGATACCTCAAAGGCGGTGGGACCGGATAATATCTCTCCTTGGATCCTTAGAGAGGGAGCAGAGATGCTGTTTGTGCCACTAACAACAATTTACAACACTCCATTGCAACTGGGCAAATTCCTGAGGTATGGGAGACGGCAAATGCAGTCCCCATTTTTAAGAAAGGAGACAGACAAGAGGCACTAAACTACAGATCAGTGTCACTGACGTGTATAGTATGCAAAGTCATGGAGAAGATCATCAGGAGGAGAGTGGTGGAACATCTAAAACGGAATAAGCTTATAAACGACAACCAGCACCTACCAACTGGAGTTTTACGACAATGTAACTGAAGTAAGACACGAGAGAGAGGGGGTGGGTAGACTGCATCATCTTGGACTGAAAGAAGGCCTTCGACACAGTTCCTCACAAGAGATTAGTGCAAAAGCTAGAGGATCAGTCACACTTAACAGGAAGGGCACTGCAATGGATCAGAGAATACCTGACAGAGAAGCAACAACGAGTCATGGTACGTAACGAGGTGTCAGAGTCGGCGCCTGTGACGAGCGGGGTTCCACAGGGGTCAGTCCAAAGACCAGTGCTATTTTTGGTATATGTGAATGACATGACGGAAGGGATAGACTCAGAAGTGTCCCTGTTTGCAGATGATGTGAAGGTAATGAGGAGAATTAGATCGGATGAAGATCAGGCAGGACTACAAAGAGACCTGGACAGGCTGCAAGCCTGGTTGAACAATTGGCTCCTCGAATTTAAGCCCGCCAAATGCAAAGTCATGAAGATCGGGGAAGGGTAAAAAAGACTGTAGACATAGTATGGGCTAGGTGGCCAAAGACTGCAAATCTCACTCAAGGAAAAGGATATTGCGGTAAGTATAATACAGAGCACATCTCCTGAGACGAACATCAACCAGATAACTGTTGCAGCATATGGGCGCCTGGCAAACCTGAGAATATCGTTCCGATACCTTAGTAAGGAATCGTTCAAGACTCTGTACACCGTGTACGTCAAGCAAATACTGGAGTATGCAGCACCAGTTTGAAACCCATACCTGGTCAAGCACGTCAAGAAATTAGAGAAAGTGCAAAGGTTTGCAACAAGACAAGTTCCAGAACTAAGGGAAATGTCCTATGAAGAAAGGTTAAGGGAAATCGGCCTGACAACACTAGAGGACAGGAGGGTTAGGGGACACATAATAACGACATAATAAATACTGCGAGGAATTGACAAGGTGGAAAGAGACAGGATGTTCCAGAGATGGGACACAGAAACAAGGGGTCACAATTGGAAATTGAAGACTCAGATGAGTCAAAGGGATGTTAGGAAGTATTTCTTCAGTCATAGAGTTATCAGGAAGTGAAATAGTCTAGCAAGTGATGTAGTGGAGGCAGGAACCATACATAGCTTTAAGACGAGGTATGATAAAGCATATGGAGCAGGGAGAGAGAGGACCTAGTAGCGACGAGTGGAGAGGCGGGGCCAGGAGCTATGAATCGTCCCCTCCAATCACAAATAGATGAGTACGTATATACACAAGTTATTCATGATCAAAGTCACTAGTAACATGGTTCTCAGACAGACAGATAAAAACAAACAAATCCCAGAGCGCGATGAACTCTTCTCAAAGGTTATAAAGTAATGTAAGGAGGAACTCAGCTAACCATTGGCTAGTCCTTTCAACATGTTACCACAAACTGGCATAGTGCCAGATAAATGGAAAATAACAATTGTGATTCTATCTACAAAGTTGAGACAGGTCCTTAGATTCGAATTATAGGCCAATTATCCCAACCTCCATCGTGGGGAAATGTGATGGAATCAATATTTGTCGAAGCCACTTTGAAAGACATAAATTGATCAATAAATATCAGCATGGTTTCACAAAAGGGCGTACCTGTCCTAAGAATTTACTTTTTCTGCTAAGGTATTTGAGGAGGTAGATAATGGTACTCACCTAATTGTGGTTGCAGGGGTCGAGACTCAACTCCTGGCCCCGCCTCTTCACTGATCGCTACTGGGTCCTCTCTCTCCCTGCTCCATGCTGATGAATATATTGTGTATATAAACTTCATTAAGGCTCTTGATAGAGTTCCACAGCAAAGATTTATGAGGAAAATAAAGGCACACGGAACAGAAGAATTGTTTTTCCTGGACTGAGGATAGATTCAGGGCCCTGAATATGCACTCTCTAGAAAGGCTTAGAATTATGGAAGATATGACTGAGGTTCATAAATGGAAAACTGAATAAATACAGGAGATGTAAAAGAAAAATAAGTGATAAAAATATTTAACCAAGACAGGACTCGCAGCAATGGCTTCAAGTTGGAAAAATTTAGATTTAGACAGAATGTAAAAATGGATTAGTTGGGTAACAGAGTTGTGGATGAGTGAAACAAACCCCCGAGTAACGTAATTGAAATTAAAACCTTTCGTAGCTTTAAAAATAAGTTGGACAAGTACCTGAGTGGGTGAGACTTGAACGTGCCTATGATGAGCCAGACGGGCTCTCGTAGTTCTCGTTCTTTCTTACGTTATAACGATACCTGTCAACTTGCTTTATAATATTTTTATTAGAAGTTGTGTATGGAAAGAGATTCTGTAATTTTGCTCCCGATCATATTCCACATATTTCCTCCCTTTTGGTTGTAAAAATGCTTCCTCATTTCTTTGTTGATCAGTCTGGTATAGGGTTACCATGTGAACTCACTCGTTTACATTGTCTTCTCCCAGAAGTATTCAGTTTCGAGATCGTCTTTCTTTTTAATTTACGTTCCTGCAAAGTCATATGGGCAACTTCCCTCAGTTTGAAGAGTTTGAGGAAGTGGGGGTGGTAGAGGGTCGCATCTTATAAGTCAGAAGAAGTTTAAATTTTTCTTTTGATGTTGATTTTTGTCATATAATGATCCGTTAAATAGTCTAAAATACTGGACTAAATCTTTTTGTCGACTTACTGGTTAACATGGTAATAAATGAGTATGACTTTGTTAGATGCAAATATCACCAATTATTTTTAAGCTGCGCTACTAGACTTGGGAGGATCCTTGGTGCTTCCTCAAGCATTCTTATAATGTTTGTTTATTGGTGTTAAGGAGTGTGTTGTGGTCTGATTAATGAATCAAATTCATTTACTAGCTAGTTTGTATAACATACTGGCAAACTTCAAAATGTCTTTCACATTATATATATATTTATATTTGTGTGCGTGCACTCACCTAGTTGTAGTTAGAGGGGTCGAGTCACAGCTCCTGGTCCCACCTTTTCACTGGCCGCTACTAGGTTACTCGTACTGCTCCATGAGTTTTACCATACCTCTTGTTAAACCTATGTATGGATCCTGCCTCCACAACATCACTTCCCAGACAGTTCCACTTCCTGACAACTCAGTGTCTGAAAGAAATACTTCTTAACATCCCTGTAATTCATCTCAGTCTTCAACTTCCAAATGTGACCCCTTGTTACTGTGTCCCATCTCTGGAACATCCTGTCTCTGTCCACCTTGTCGATTTCTCTCAGTATTTTATACATCATTATCATATTCCACCTATTTCTTCTGTCCTCCAGTGTCGTCAGGTTGATTTCTCTTAACCTCTCCTCGTAGGACATGCCCCTCAGCTCCTGAACAAGTCTTGTTGCAAACCTTTGCACATTCTCTAATTTCTTTACATGCTTGGTAAGGTGTGGGTTTGAAACCGGTGCTGCATACTCCAATATAGGTCTAACTTACACAGTGTACAGGGTCCTGAACGAATGCTTATTGAGATGTCGGAATGCTATTCTTCGGTTTGCTAGGCGCCCATATGCTGCAGCAGTTATTTGGTTGATGTGCGCCTCAGGTGATGTGCCCGGTGTTATACTCATCCCCCAGATCCTTTTCCTTGAGTGAGGTTTGTAGTCTCTGGCCCCATAGTCTGTACTCCGTCTGTAGTCTTTTTTCCCTTCCCCAATCTTCATGACTTTGCACTTGGTGGAGTGAACCTCCAGGAGCCAGTTTCTGGACCAGGCTTGCAGCCTGTCCAGATCTCTTTGTAGTTCTGCATGGTCCTCGTCCGATTGAATTCTTCTTATCAACTTCTCATCATCAGGAAACAGGGACACTTCGAAGTCTATTCTTTCTGTCATGTCGTTCACATATACCAGTAACAGCACCGGTTTTAGGACTGACCCCTGTTGAACCCCACTCGTCACAGGCGTCCACCCTGACACCTCGTCACGTACCATGACTCGCTGTTGTCTTCCTGACAGGTATTCCCTGATCCTTTGCAGTGTCTTCCCTATTATTCCTGCCTGGTCCTCCAGCTTTTGCACTAATCTCTTGTGTGGAACTGTGTCAAATGCCTTCTTACGGTCAAAGAAAACGCAATATACCCACTCCACTCTCTCTTGTCTTACTGCTGTCACCCTGTCATAGAACTCAAGTAGGTTTGTGACAGGCTTTCCCGTTCCTGAAACCGTGTTGGCTGTCGTTGATAAGCTCATTCCTTTCTAGGTGCTCCACCACTCTTCTGATAATCTTCTCCATGACTTTGCATACTATACATGTCAGTGACACTGGCCTGTAGTTTAATGCTTCGTGTCTGTCTCCTTTTTTAAAAATTGGGACTACATTTGCTGTCTCCCATACCTCAGATAGTCGCCCTGCTTAAATAGATGTGTTGAAGATTGTTGTTAGTGGTTCACATATCTCCTCTACTCCCTCTCTCAGGACCCATGGAGAGATATTATCCTTCCCTATCGCTTTTAAGGTATCTAGTTCGTTTAGCAGCCTCGTCAATTCTTCCTTGGTTGTATGTATTGTGTCCAACACTTGATGGTGAACCCCACTTATCCGTCTTTCTGAAGAACCTTGTCTCTCCTCTGTGAACACTTCTTTGAATCCCATGTTGAGGTCCTCACATACTTCGCGGTCGTTTCCTGTGATCTCCCATCTTTCCTTCCTCAGCCTGATCACCTGGTCCTTGACTGTTGTTTTCCTCCTGATGTGGCTGTACAATAGCTTCGGGTCAGATTTGGCTTTCGCTGCTATGTCATTCTCGCATTGTCGCTGGGCCTCCCTTCTTATATGTGCATATTCATTTCTGGATCTGCGACTGCTTTCCTTATTCTCCTGGGTCCTTTGCATTCTATACTTCTTCCATTCTCTACCACACATGGTTTTGGCCTCTCTACACCTTTGGGTGTGTGTGTGTGTGTGTGAGTGTACTCTAATAGTTGTACACACCTAGCTGTAGTTACCGGGGTTGAGTCACAGCTCCTTGCCCCGCCTCTTCACTGGTCTCTACCACGTCACTCTCCCTGCTCTATGAGTTTTATGATACCTCTTCTTAAAGCTGTGTATGGATTCTGCCTCTACTACATCACTTCATAGACTATTCCATTTCCTGACAACTCTGTGACTGAAGAAATACTTCCTAACATCCCCGTGATTCATCTGATTCGTTAACTTCCCATTGTGACCTCTTGTTGCTTTGTCCCATCTCAGGAACATCCTGTATCTGTACATCTTATCGATTCCTCTCAGTATTTTATATGTCATTATCATATTCTCCCTATCTCTCCTGTCCTCCAGTGTCGTGCAAACCTTTGCACTTTCTCTAATTTCTTAACGTGCTTGACCAGGTAATGGTTCCATACTAGTGCTGTATACTCTAATATGGGTTTGTCGTACATGGTGGGCAAAGTCTTGAACAATTCCTTACTATGGTCGATTTCCCTTAACCTTTCCTCGTAGGACATACCCCTTGCTCCAGGTCTAGTCTTGCTGGAAGCTATTCCACTTTCTCTAATTTCTTAACGTGCATGACCATGTTTGGGTTCCATACTAGTGCTGCATACTCTAATATGGGCCTAACTTACACGGTGTAAAAAGTCTTCAACGATTTCTTACTAAGATGTCGAAACGCTATTCTAAGGTTTGTCAGGCTCCTATATACTGCAGCTGTTATTTGATTGATGTGCGCCTCAGGAGATGTGCTTTTTATTATACTCATCCCAAGATCCTTTTCCTGAGTGAGGATTGCAGTCTTTTGCTCCCTACTCTGTACTCTGTCTGCGATCTTCTTTGACCTTCCCCAATCTTCATGATTTTGCACTTGGTGGAGCTAAACTCCAGTAGCCAGTTTATGAACTTGGTTTGTAGCCTGTCCAGATCCCTTTGTAGTTCTACCTGATCCTCATCCACTTGAATTCTCTGCATTAGCTTCATATCGTCAGCAAACAGGGACACCTCTAAATCCATCCCTTCCATCATGTCATTCACATATACTAGAAACAACACTGGCCCTAGTTCTGACCCCTGTAGAATCCTGTTCATCACAGGCGCCCACTTTGACACCTTGTTACGTACCATCTCTTGTTTCGTTTCTGTCAGGTATTCCCTGATCCATTGCAGTGCCTTTCCTGTTATTTCTGAATGCTCCTCTAGCTTTTGCACTAATTTCTTGTGTGGAACTGTATTTAAAGCCTTCTTACAGTCACCCACTCTCTCTCCTGCCTTACTTCTATTACCTTGCCGTAAAACTCCAGTAGGTTTGTGACTTCCCTGCTAATCAAGGTAAGAATATTCTGATTGTGGGAGACTCTCAGGTAAGATATATGGACCGTGCTTTTTGTAACAGAGATAACTGTTCCTTGAACTGTTGGGAAGTTCAAGGAACAGTTATCGATTAAGGAACAGTTCTGATTAAGTTTTGTTTCTCGATTTTTATTGTTAGAACTTCAACTACATCATTTGTGGTGTTCAGTATCTCCGTGCAAATGAGAGACTCTTTGACATACAGGCCAACCCCCCCTTGTTGCCTGCTCTTTCTGTCTCATCTAAAAAGGTTGTACCCAATTATCCACATTTCATTGTCAAAGTGATCTTTGCGTGGGTCTCTGTGAAGGCTGCAAACATTGCATTTGACTCCCGTAGAAGCCCACTGATGAAAGGTATTTTGTTGATGGTGGATGGCTTAAGGCCTTGTATATTAGCAAATATAAATGAGGTTGTGTTGCATGTTTGTTGGGGGCATTTTGTTGTTGGCATCAGTAGTTGTGAGTCTGGAGGGGCCACTGACTGTGCCTCTAGTCCAACAAGGCACCAAGGTGGTGAACTATTTTGGTTATTTCTTTCCATTTTCTTTCTTCGTTTCCTACCACTGCATATTCTTGAACTGTAAGTTGGCTTTCGACAGTGTACCACACAAGAGACTGGTTGAAAAGCTAGAGAGGCAGGCAGGAATAGCAGGAAAAGTACTGCAATGGATCAAAGAATATTGGACAGGTAGGTGACGAGTTGTTAGAGTGGGCGCATGTGTCAAGTGGGCTTTCAGTTTCCACAAGAGTCAGCACTAGGTCCGGTGCTGTTTTTGTATAGATGAATGACATGTCTGAAGGGATAGATTCAGAAATGTCCCTGTTCGCAGACTATGTGAAACTAATTTTCTATGTGAAACTAAATTTCTCCAAGAATCAGCCCTTTTCAGCCCTTTCAGCATGAAGGACGACCCTCTCAGAAAGGGCAGTAGCATCTTGTTTGCTTCCGCATCAAGTAATTGGAAGCAGATGCTTTACCAACATGTACCAGTCACTAGACATGCCACTTCCTTGCAAGATACGTCACGGCTGACCACTGTTGCAACTAGGATGGGTTAATGAGAGACAATCGATCTCTTACAGCAGTAGGAAAATTAAGAAAATCCTGCACCCACTTTACTACCATGTTAAAGATAGCATAAGAGTTGTCTAAGCCCAGACATCACGAAATCAAGAATCTTATATAGCTTCCTGTAGAAGTTTGGCAAGCAAAGGAAACATGCTTGATCAACACTTCTTTTGTGTGTCGGGAGACGCCCAGGGCAAGCCAGGGCAGCGAGGGGCATCATAGATCAGATTGCTATAAACGTCGGACTGAAGAGTGTGTTACGAGAGCGTGCATTGACCTAAACAACGTAATGAGCGTCCTCATCCTTACTGACAATCTCCATCTACACAAATTAAATAATATAAAGAAGGGTGAGCAGCTTCTTATGACATTATTGTGAGATGAACAAATAGACAAATATTGAAGAACGTATAGTGGCATTGCGAGTGTTACAAATTTCCAGTCTAGGACGTGTGACATTCCTCAAAGACACTTATTCTTCAATCAAGACTCCGGATACCTGTCGAGTAGGTGCATCCAACACCTAAGCTCAAGCTTCAAGAGCGAGGTAGGTTTTGATCTTACTTGTCATGCAGGAGACGGCGCAGTTCTTGTGTCACAAGGGGTTCAAAATCTTCCTATAGTCGGCAGTGACGTGTGGGCTTTTGTACCCAAACAGGTAATCAGCAACAACACTCAGTTTTTGAGATATGCTCATAAAACACCCCTATGGGGTAATTATATTTATACTTACTTGTCCCCTACAGCTAAGTGGCGGTAGAACACTGGGTCACGTCGGGGGAGCTTTCTGGGTGCAGCTGCAGAAAGCTGACCCAGCAACAAAGATAAGTACAGTATTTCCTGTGTTCCTGTACAAATTGTTGGTGTTCTACAAATGTAATTTAACCACAAAGTGCAAAGTCATGAAACTTGGAAAGGACAAAGAAGACAGCAGACGGAGTACAGCCTAGGGAATCAAAGGCTGCAAAACTCACTCAAGGGAACGGATCTTGGAAGTATTTCTTCAGCCTTAGTTTTGTCAGGAAGTGAAACAATCTGGAGAGAGAAGTAGTGGAGGCAGGATCCATACACAGATTTAAGATAAGGCTAATTTAGCAGGGAGAAAGTGGACCTAGTAGCGACTAGCGAAGAGGAGGGGAAAGGAACTGTGACTCGACCCCTACAACCACAAATAGGTGAACACACACACACACACATACGCGCGCGCGCGCCCCGATGGCATGGTGGCTAAAGCTCTCGCTTCACGCACGGAGGGCCCGGGTTCAATTCCCGGCGGGGCCGAAACATTTCGAAGTGTTTCCTTACACACACACACACACACACATATATATACAACAGGCCTAGTGTCTAATCGACATGTGCCTAGGACAAAATGGTAACTAACTAACACACACGCACATACAACACACACACACACACACACACACGGGGCCAGGAGCTGAGTCTCGACCCCTGCAACCACAATTAGGTGAGTACACACATACACACACACACACACACACACACACACTAGTTCCGGAGCTAAGGGGCATGTCCTACGAGGAGAGATTAAGAGAACTCGACCTGACGACACTGAAGGACATGAGGGACAGGGGAGACATGATATCGACCTATAAAATACTGAGAGGAATCAACAAGGTGGACAGAGACAGAATGTTCCAGAGATGGGACACACCTACAAGGGTCACAATTGGAAGATGAAGACTCAAATGAGTAACAGGGATGTTAGGAAGTATTACTTGAAGTGGAATTGTCTGGAAAGTGAGGCAGTGGAGGCAGGCACCCTACATAGCTTTAAGAAGAGGTATCCTAAAGCTTATGGAGCAGGGAGAGAGTGGATCTATTGGCGACCAGTGAAGAGGCGGGGCCAGGAGCTATGAATCGACCCCTGCAACCATAATTAGGTGAGTACACACATCAACATGTAACTGCTGCAACAAATGGACGTCTTTTATAAATCTACAGTAAGAGCTTTCAGAATCGTCTACAAGGAGGCATTCACCACAGTGTATACAACATACGTCAAGTCCATACTGGAGTGTACCTCCAATGTAATTGTTCAGTTCCCAGAAATTGCCATGACCTTGCTGCAAATTGCCATGACCTTGCTGCAAATTGCCATGACCTTGCTGTAAATTGCCATGACCTTGCTGTAAATTGCCATGACCTTGCTGCAAATTGCCATAACCTTGCTGCAAATTGCCATGACCTTGCTACAAATTGCCATGACCTTGCTGTAAATTGCCATAACCTTGCTGCAAATTGCCATGACCTTGCTACAAATTGCCATGACCTTGCTGTAAATTGCCATGACCTTGCTGCAAATTGCCATGACCTTGCTGCAAATTGCCATGACCTACAAATCTCCAGTAATTTTTCTCAACTGAAGACTTGATAAAATTAAAAGATTTATATTTTCTTAGAGGACATTACCTCGTAGTTCAACTCATTTGAAGTGGTAGTTGAATCATTCTTAACAGTTCTCTCTAGGGTTGGCATCCCACCAGAAATGTTGTCGGATCTTGGAATTCAATTCACTTCGCTAAACTTAAGAATATAAGGAGTCTTGCTACATCCAGATTCTAAGTAGATACTACTATCAAGTCTTGCTACATCTAGGATTCTAAGCAGATACTACTACCAAGTCTTGCTACATCCAGATTCCAAACGATACTGCATTCTCAACTCAACGAGAACTGATGTAGCACAGGACCTTGCCAGCCGGCCTTATTGCAGCCTGTGCAACCTATGTAAGATGTGGAAAGTTCTTGGCAATTAATCTAATGTTTCTGAATATTCTGATAATATTTATGAAATGACCTCTTCTTGCGAACATTATATCAAAGCACTTCCACCAGTGCTACTCACATTCAACATTCTGACTTAACCCACGAAATGTTTTCGTGGGTTAAGTCAGATTCAGTATCTTGGATTTATTGTCACAAATAATTTCTTGTCTCCTAGCCTAGATTTTCAATTCCCTTAGACAAAATAAACTTGTGCCGCTTCTTAAGGTCGGTGAATTTTTACCATAAATATATTCCTAATTTACGGTCTGCCCGAGGATGACTGTAAAATAGAATAACTGCACTGCACCATTGTGAGTAGTTAAACTTATTAAAGGAAATATTTTCCAAGGCTCTTATACTGAAGCTGCCAGATGTGAGCTAAGTGTTTTGAGCACGGATGCCTCCAAAACTGGATTAAGGCTGTCCTTCTGCAGTATCAAACCTTGTTCCCTGTTTGATTCATTAGCAGGAACCTCTGGCGGACAAATAACGCTAGTCGACTATAGAGAAGAAATATCTACCCCAGGTAATGAGGCTCTCTTAAAGTATATATTACTTGATGGGTAACGTTTTTTATTTTAAAGACAAATCATAAACTTAATTTTTGCCTAGAAAGTTTTTAAGGATGATCTAGTTTACTTTAGAAGTGGACTTGAGTTAATCATTTGTTAATATTTCACATGGTGTTTATTAACGAGGCATCACATCTTACTGGACAAGTCCTGACACTCAGTAAAAATTCTAGGTTTATTAAAAGAATATATTTTAAGTGAACTTTGTTTACGTTGGTATTACTGACTATAAGTTCACAAAATTTACAGTGTTGTTACGTGAATGACTGATGTTGGGATTACTTGCAGAGGGTTGTAACTTTTAGCTCAGCTTATCTGTCACTACCCTTGTGGTTGTGGGCTAATGAATGCATTTAGATGATTTGACTCTGGTTCCCTTGAGTTCTTTTATCTGTCCTCTGTTTCCTGTCTTGACTTTTTGACGCTTGTCTGTTTATATAACCTGGTACTATTTTGATTTCGCATTAAAATCTATTAATAGCTTTCAGCCTTCTTGATAATAATTACACCATCATACTGACAACTGCTGGTTTTCTTCTCCTCAGCCTATCAGGATGTGATTGGGACACTTATCCCAAGCAATCAGGAAAGCACCACCCTGGCGACGAGTACTGTTTTGTATACATCTTCACATAAATTGTTTTACACCTGTTGCAATGTACGTACTTACCTTCACTTAAGCCTCTACGAGGTAACCAACCAAAAGTAGTTTGTGTCTGCGCGACTTGGTAAGCCTTGTTTACTCTACCATCCCTTTACCCAGTCATAAAATCGGCCTCACTACTGGTTGAACAGAATATCACTATTCTTCCATCTCTACCTTCACGATGTATCTACGTGTGGAGCTCACTCTTTGCTCAGGCAATCACCTATGGAGTGTGATGGCGTCTGGTCTGACTCAAAGCTTCGAATGCGGTTCCACACTTTCTCTACTCCTTCGATCCACTGAACCACTCAAACTGCTCATTCACGTCTTATGCTCTGGTTGAAGGTCATCTGTTACAAAGGGGTTGTCTTTCTAACTGGCAACTGATCTCCTCTCACCGCCGACGATCAGGACTCCTACTCACCGTTTCAGTTTAGATGTTATTCTTTGGCTCTTCGTGAAATTAAGTTAATTTTCATGATTTTTTCATAGTTCGCTTCAGTTAGAATTAGCTTTTTTAATTTTCATTATATTTCTTATAATTAAAGTTGCTATTTGCATTATATTTTCAATATTTTATTCCCGTTTGATTTTTATGAGGTGCATTTTTTTTTTTTTAATTTTCTTTTCATAATGGATTACCTTCGATCTTCCACTAAGATTTGATATATACTTCAAAGGGAGGAACATGAGATTATACTGATAACTGGGTGGGTTCAACCCCCACCCGTTCCGTGGTTTGTTTACAATCTTGTCATTACGATTTCGTGAGTCACGAACTGTGAAGTCCGTAGAGACAAGAGTAACAGTGATAAATAATTCACCACCAAACGACAGTCCAACGGAGGAGCAGCATCACAATAATAACACAATGACAAGTTAAACTTCACGTATTAGAGGACTTCAAGTGTGAGGTGAGTGGGGAAACCTGGTTCCCCTTTGAAGGTCCAGAAACTTGGAGAGAGAAACTTATGAAAATGGAAACTTATGAAAATATTAATGAAGATTTTTCAGACGTAAACAACAAAAGGGAAGAGAAGAAATAGGCAAGCAAGACTTAACGTCTTTAAACACAAGATGAAAATGACATTACTAAAATTACTTATACGGAACTATGGTACTAAGATACTAATTCAGAGTGCATAATAGTAATGAGAACGGAGAAACATATTTAAGAAGTGAGTAACATAAAATAGGAATACAGAAGCAGAGGGCATTGAAGGAATCAGAATATTCTGAAAGACAATGGGAAAGCAAACTGGAGGACCGAAGTGTACAGGAAAGACTATAATCTAGTGAAATTGTGAGGGAAGCTGGAGGTAATTGTAATATAATTTATCTCAACGGATTTTTTCTTAAAAAAAAAATGAGAAAGACGAGTTTCTTCCACTGTCAGGCGCCATGGTTAGGTAACATGGCCGCCATTCCAATATGGCTGCCTCACACACAACGTTTCACATTTTGACTTCTGCTCAATTCAAAAACACAAATTCGTGACTCGGGCTCATTGCAAAAGCTTTCCTGACTGACATATTTCCAACGAGGCATGAAAGATTACTGTAGGTCATTCTTTTTACAATTTAAATAATAAAATACGCAATTGTTAGTAAGTTTATCTACGTTAATGACTATTGTTACTTGTAATGAGTTAAATGGTATTGTACAAATCTCCTTAATTATTGTAACCACGAACGAGGGGTACTGATGAATAACTACACTGCACTAGCCAGGGGTCGAACCCATGATGCTTTGGCCTGCCTCATGGTGAGCGAAAATATATGACGCTCTAGTCCACTGAACCACACAATCCTTAAAAATAGCGCATCCAGTAGGACTGAATGTTGTACTCGCTACCCAAGGATTGTGTGGATCAGTGGACTAGAGCGTCATGTGTTTTCGCTCACCATGAGGCGGACCAAAGCATCGTGGGTTCGACCCCTGGCTAGTGCAGTGTAATTATTAAATCTCCTTAAATATTTTTTTTGTATAAAAGTTGTTTCCAGTGAGCCTTAATTTAATACCTCTGACATAATTACTTTTAAAGTTATACCGTGAAAAATCCCAGTTAGTCAATATTGTCAATCACACTGTTGTTATATTGTAAAACAGTTGTATAACTTTGTAATAAACCTGATAGTCTTCTACGTTATTTATTGTAGGTTCTGCTAGTAATGATAATTCAAATAATTATTTAAAAATTGTACTTGCATAAAAATAACTACAGTTTAGTACAAAATCAAAATATTCTTATTTGTATATACTGAAAACGATAATTTTCACTAATCTTCCATGTTTATCTCTGGCGAACTGTAAGAACTGACACCATGGCAGTCTGCACATGCGCTCGTGCACACCATTTCTGCTTCGTACATGTACATTACAATTTTGCATAGTGAGTTTTGGTTTAGTTACATTTAATGAATTTCAACAGTTCCCAACCCTACTTGAGGGGATTTATCCCCATTTCCATCCAGCTCTACACATGGTGTGGCAGGAGACCCTTGTTGTTTGCACCATCTTGAGTCCCCTGTTGTTTGCACCATCTTAAGTTTAACTTGAAACGATTATATTGTTTATTTTTTGTCTGTGAATATTTGTAGTTTAATCTGATTGAGTGTTTTGTCTGATCTTCCATGATAAAGTATTGTGAGAGCATCGTGTCCAGCATCCGGAATAGTCTGCTGTGATCTCCCTGGCTCAGCGAAGCTTGAAACTTGTGGGTGGTAAGGTTCACTTTGTTAAAGTATTTTGATAGCAACGCTTTTTCCTGTTGAGAAGACTTTAGAAGTCGCATCACAACCGAGTATTGCCTGGGCAATAGGTAAATTTATATTGATAAATTTAACAGGATTTTGTGTGGTTCTCTTAATTTCATTGACTATGACATCTCTGGAGTTCTTGTTTAGGTGAAGGGTAAAAAAAAATATATAAGAGATTCCATTTTCACATAATGAATCACAAGAATCAGGATCTCCGTGACTTCGCCAGCAACGGCTGTGGAATACTTATAAGCTGAAGCTATATGTGCGTTGACGGTCAGAACGTCAGCATCAACTTTTGCTTACTTAACGAGACACTATGCTGCCTGCAGCTTATCAGAGAGATGCTTAATAAAGACTTTCTTTAGAGTCACAGTGATTAAATGTATAAACTGCATTATCGTAGGTCCCCCTGATCGTTTTGTACACTTTGTGTGAGTCTGAACTTTAGTGGATACATTTTCATAGTACCTATCAAACACAATAGCTGCCTGGCTATATTTTCTCGGGATATATTCTACACAAGTTACAAAAAACGTCATCAAACTTTCTAACCCCAGGGTAAACGACGTAGTACAGAAACACCATCAGTGACATGATGTATTCCACTAGGTACATTCATACCATCACTGACTAGACTGAGTATATAATTCATCAACTGAGATTTATGTCCTTGCTTCATGAGTCCTTGTTTATGAAACATGGAAACTGGAAACATAAATAATTCATATGTGAACACATCCTGCAGATCACTATCACTTGTATAGGCACAGATTGACAGGTTCTGGAACAAGAGTTCAGGTTCTATGATGAACGAATCCTACTATGCTTGAACAACATACGTATTTTTGATTGGGTTCCCTTATTAGTTACTTTTGAGAGTACACTCGGTAGACGTCTTGTCAACCATTTCTTTGTATACCCTCGTCAACATCTTCAGTCATATCTGGGTTGACATCTTTGTCAGAGGTATTAGTACTGGCTACATTTCGATGATTGTTGTCCCGTTAGAAAATGTTGTACGTAGGTGCTCTACAAATTAAATAGCTTTCCCTTTGCCTTTATCGACTTGTTTAATATTTGCAGTTGTCATGGTAACATGTTGATCACTCCCTGTGTAGCGGACACCACCACTGAGTTGTTTATTTGAGAACACAGAGGGCGTTACATTACCCAAATTATTATTATTATGATAAAAAAAAGAAACACTAAACCCACTAGGGTCATACAGTGTACATTACCCCATTACGTTCTTTGACACTTCTCATCAGAATCTGTTCAGTAAATATGTCCTTCCTTCTACCATCATATAGTCCTCTGCTGAATACATTATATACTTCAAGAGCTCAGTCATCATCTGAGATTGTGACCAGTGACACCAAAAATATGGTAGCATATCTTTAGTGCTTCATGGTGAAACGGCCAGTTTTTACTTGGCTCTGCTTTAATACAGCTTCTCAGAATCTCCACCATTCGCGTGCATAGTAACCATAATCTTCCAGTCCTCTTCATATTTTTTCAATGTATTTTATTGCTAGAAGGATTCTCCGGACGACCTGCTCGACCACGAGGACTCAATAAATTGGCTAGGAATTTCTTTGCTATTTCGGAAGCTTACCATATACTCTTTATGACAGCATTCATCTGCATCAAGCAGATCAGTAACATACTGAATCCGTCGCATCAACCTTTCCGTTTCACTTGATCTTAAGACCCGAGGATTACCACGGGCCTCACCAACTTTTAAGTCTGATTTAAAAGTCACAATTCGCGCTCTATATTTACTATGAACGCTGTCCAACAAGACCATGAACTTCGATACTTTACGATCTTTACACTTTCTTGCAAGTCCCGGTACACTTTCTTGCAAGTCCCGGTACACTTTCTTGCAAGTCCCGGTACACTTTCTTGCAAGTCCCGGTACACCTTTTTCAGTCAGAGAAGACACCACAGCATCTTCATGAATTATGGCTTCAAAAATAAAAGATTTGTCTCTGCTATCCATTGTAGATAAGACAAACAAAATTAACGTTAGTGCACTAAACAGGCCAATAAAAACAAATTGTCATGCATTAAACACATTAACGTAAAAATATTCATTAACATAGATAAATTTATATACAAGTTCGTAAAAAATTATTAAATTGTGAAAAGATTGTCCTACAACAATCTTTTATGCCTTCTTTTAAAGGTAATTTCAGTCAGAAAAGCTTTAATGATGGGCAAAATTCACGTATTCGAGTAGAAGGCAAAACGTGAGTCCTGGTCCCCATCAGGCGGCCTACTTAACTTACCTCGCGGCCTGTTATTGGTACTCACTTGACCATCGTCTTCCTCAGGGGTTTGAAAGTAATAAGCCATTGAAATTCTATTACAATTACGTTTAGGTTCAACCTTTCTTTGCCTTAACTTTACTAGTCTAATAGAGGTAATAAGTGCCTAGAAGTGAACGAAAGAGAACTGAAAAAACAAACAATACAAAGAAAGCCGATGGTTAAATAAGGAATGCAGCGAGGCTAATAAATAGAACACGAAAACTTGGAAGGAAATACACAGAAAATCAAAGAAGAAAGCTGAAATATAAATTTAAAATGATTCAGCATTAAAGGCACATGAATATAAGAACAAGGAGAACTTGTCAAAGACCAAGTGAAAATGCAGAAGAAGGATGGAATGGTGAGAGAAGAATGTAAAGACCTTTGCAAAAAATTCAAAGGGGCCATTACAGAATAAGGTGGAGAGCTACCAGAGAGCGTTCTAGCCACACTGCATCAATCTGGTACTAAACAAGAAACATTACAGCTCTTGTTGTAACAAAAGCAATGAGACCAGATAAAAAAAACTTCTTGGTTGCAGAGAAAAAGAACAGGAGCATTTTGTGACCTAATAGCAAATGAACACAACCAATCTCTCCAAACAACACGAGCTAAAAAAAATTAAAAAGGCAAATGTGATCTAAAAAATGGAGGACATGTTAGAGACATTGAATTAGAGGCCAGTTTCTCTAACAGGATTACTGTCAAAACTTCTTAAGAAGATTAAGAAAAGGATATTGGAACACTTGAAGAGGTTCTTTAAAGAAAACCAGTACGAATTTAGTAGAAGAAAATCTTATGTAATATATTAGCTTGAGTCCTATTCTTTAATTACAGAGGTAAAACAAGAAATACAAGGTAGGATGGACTGCGTTATCATTCACTGCAGGACAGCATCTGATGCCGCACCTCGCCAGAGATTAGTTTAGAAGTAAGAGGAGCAGCCAAGGTTAAAAGTGCTCCAGTATTTGACAAATAACCTGAATGACAGAAGGCAGGACATAACAGCAAGAGGTGTGCCATAAGAATGGGCGAGAGTTAAGAGTAGAGTGCCACAAAGATCAATACTAGGGCCACTATTGTTGCTGATATACGTGAACGATCTTCCATTGGGGAATCGAGCCGTATGTGTCAGTGCTTAGAAATATTAAACTAATTAAAAGAATAAGAACAGGAAAGGAGAGTGATGAACTTCAGGACGCCGCAGCATTCTTCAGATGCATTCAAACACGTGGCTTCTCGAGTTCAACCCGAATTAAATACAAGGTCATGCGATTTGGCGAAGGTGAGGTCAGTCTGGACACAGTACTACTTAGAGAGAAGCAACAAATATCAGAGAATATAAAGGTTCGGGGGTGAACATAACACAAACTTAACTACATGAATACACAACGTCAGTGGTACATCTAAGTTTAGCAAATATCACAACAGAATTCATGAGCTTCCAAAAAAGAATCTTTAAGAACTTTATTGAAAATATATATTAGACTAATCACAGACTTTTTGAATAATGAACTCTGCTATCAAGAGGACACAAGTAAAAGCTGAAGACACAGATGAGCCATTGGGATCTAAGAAACTATTTCTTTAGTCTCTGGATAATTGAAACCCAATACAGATCTTCAAGAAAAGATGTGATTACGACCAAGAGGCCAAAAAACAGTGAAGTAAACATTAGGAAATATTTAAGATCTACAAACAAATGCCAGTGTCATGTTTTATGATTCTAATCAAACTTGCAAGATTCACCACCTCAGTCGCCTCACCACTGTGAAAACTAACACTTGTTGAGAGACTGACAGCACACCACAAGGAAATATAACACTTGTTGAGAGACTGACAGCACACCACAAGGAAATATAACACTTGTTGAGAGACTGACAGCACACCACAAGGAAATATAACACTTGTTGAGAGACTGACAGCACACCACAAGGAAATATAACACTTGTTGAGAGACTGACAGCACACCACAAGGAAATATAACACTTGTTGAGAGACTGACAGCACACCACAAGGAAATATAACACTTGTTGAGAGACTGACAGCACACCACAAGGAAATATAACACTTGTTGAGAGACTGACAGCACACCACAAGGAAATATAACACTTGTTGAGAGACTGACAGCACACCACAAGGAAATATAACACTTGTTGAGAGACTGACAGCACACCACAAGGAAATATAACACTTGTTGAGAGACTGACAGCACACCACAAGGAAATATAACACTTGTTGAGAGACTGACAGCACACCACAAGGAAATATAACACTTGTTGAGAGACTGACAGCCCACCACAAGGAAATATAACACTTGTTGAGAGACTGACAGCACACCACAAGGAAATATAACACTTGTTGAGAGACTGACAGCCCACCACAAGGAAATATAACACTTGTTGAGAGACTGACAGCACACCACAAGGAAATATAACACTTGTTGAGAGACTGACAGCACACCACAAGGAAATATAACACTTGTTGAGAGACTGACAGCACACCACAAGGAAAATATAACACTTGTTGAGAGACTGACAGCACACCACAAGGAAATATAACACTTGCTAAGTGTCTCAAAGCGCACCACAATTATAACAATTGCTAAACGAGTGACAGCGCACAATCGAGACTTTTTAAACCTGCCAAGTGGCAGACAAGTGACGGTGCCGAATAGGGAATTATAACATTTGTTAACACAGCTAGAGCCAACCGCTTGGACATACCCAACTTGGCGCCTTTGAAATCCGAAAAAGGCAAAATTCAATTATCTTATTTCAATATATTTTTGACTCCAGTGCTCAGTTATTTCATTGAATAATAAGGTGCCAAAATATACACATTCAATGTTATAAGACCATAGTAATTATTATTTTGGTGTTGACGGCAAAACGGCGGCAAGAAATATTAATTTCTAAATAGATAAACCGGTGAAAAAAAATTATGAAAAAAAAAAAAATTCTATGGCTGGTGTTTGTATGGCAACTATTGTCCAGTGTGTAATATTAGTGAGTTAAAGAATACTGCTGCAGCTGCTACTGCTGCTGCTACTGCTGCAGCTGCTACTGCTGCTGCTGCTGCTACTGCTGCTACTGCTGCTGCTGCTACTGCTGCTACTACTACTGCTGCTGCTGCTGCTGCTGCTGCTGCTGCTGCTACGCTGCTAGCTGCTGCTGCTAGCTAGCACAGCTGCACAGCTGCTGCTGCTGCAGCCGCACCAGCTGCCACTCGCTGCTGCCGCTGCATGCTGCGCACGCTGCTGCTACGCGCTACCGCAGCCGCGCCTGCACGCGCTACCGCTGCTGCTGCTAGCGCTGCTGCTGGCGCTACACAGCTGCTGCTGCAGCAACGCTGCCAACAGCGCAGCACAGCACAGCGCAGCTGCTGCGCTGCAGCAGCAGCTGCCAGCAGCAGCTGCGCAGCGCAACTGCGCAGCAGCTGTGCTGCGCTGCACTGCTGCAACGCAGCTGCCACGCTGCTGCTGCCACGCAGCAGCGCTGCTGCAGCACGCTGCAACAGCTGCAGCTGCAGCACGCCTGCTGCTGCTGCGCCACGCGCACCGCTGCAGCCAGCAGCAGCAGCTGCAGCTGCTGTACATTGCTAGCACGCATGCTGCAACGCTGCTGCACTGCGCACGCTGCGCAGCGCTGCAGCGCAGCAACAGCGCGCAGCAGCGCAGCAGCATGCCTGCTGCGCGGCACAGCGCAGCTGCTGCAACAGCAGCAGCTGCAGCACTGGCTGCTCTGCTAGCTGCTACACTGCAGCAGCGCTGCCACAACGCGCGCAGCAGCAGCACAGCTGCTGCTGCTGCTACACGCGCAGCTGCCAGCCGCTGCCAGCAAGCACGCAGCAGCAACGCTGCACGCGCCAGCACGCCAGCTGCTGCACGCACGCTGCTGCTGCAGCGCGCCGCTGCACTGCTGCGCCTGCTGCTAGCAGCTGCTGCTGCCCGCTAGCTAGCTCCAACGCTGCTGCAGCAACAGCTGCGCTGCTGCCAGCGCCACTGCTGCTGCAACAGCTGCTGCAACGCAAGCACTGCCAGCTACGCTCACGCAGCTCTGCTCTGCTGCCAGCTGCAGCGCGCAGCACACAGCAACAGCACATGCAGCACTAGCTGCTGCAGCTGCTACTAGCAGCTGCTAGCAACGCGCATACTAGCGAGCAGCTGCAGCACAGCTGCTGCAACACAGCAGCGCTGCTGCTACGCTGCACAGCGCAACAGCAGCGCGGCTTGCTGCTCGCAGCTTGCTGCTGCTGCGCTACTCGCAGCAGCACAACGCTGCACTGTGCAGCCGCCTGCTACGCTGCACAGCGCAGCGCAGCGCACTGCTCAACGCGCACGCGCACGCTGCAACAGCTGCTGTGCACACAGCAGCGCCAGCAGCAGCACGTGCTGCTGCTGCTGCTAGCGCAGCTGCGCGCTAGCACGCTGCACAGCTGCTGCTGCGCGCTGCGCAGCGCTACAGCACGCTAGCGCGCTAGCTGCTGCACACGCTGCGCACAGCAGCAGCTGCTGCTGCTCCACTGCTGCGCTAGCTGCAGCAGCAGCTGCTGCCACGCTGCTGCGCACACTGCTGCTGCTGCTGCACTACTAGCAACAGCGCTGCGCAGCACAGCCTGCCACGCTGCAGCTGCTGCTAGCACTGCTGCGCCACGCAACGCTGCTAGCCTGCAGCAGCATGCGCTAGCTGCCGCTGCGCAGCTGCACGCACAGCAGCTACGCTGCTGCTCAGCTGCTGCAGCACAACTGCTGCTGCTCGCTGCTGCTAGCTGCTGCTGCGCACGCTGCCAACAGCAGCAGCTGCCTGCTGCTGCGCACTGCTGCTGCACGCTGCTAGCCGCTGCCTGCTGCTTACACGCACACGCTGCTGCTGCTGCTGCCAACAGCTGCCAACCGCGCGCTGCCTGCCAACGCTGCTGCTTGCTCAGCGCCTGACACGCACTGCTGCTACACACTGCTGCTCTGCAGCGCCAGCACGCGCATGCCGCTGCTGCTAGCAGCACAACTGCTGCTGCTGCTGCTGCTGCCAGCTGCCACAGCGCTAGCAACTGCTGCTCGCCAACGCTTACTGCTGCTGCTGCCAGCAGCTGCCACGTAAGCAGCAACACTGCTGCACTTGCATGCTGCTGCACGCTGCTGCTACCGCTGCTACTGCTGCACTGCTGCTGCTCTCCTGCTAGCACTGCTGCTGCTGCTGCTACTGCTACTGCTGCTGCACTGCTGCAACACGCTGCATGCTGCTGCTGCTGCTACGCTCTGCAGCGCGCTACAGCATGCACAGCGCAGCAGCTGCTGCTGCTGCACTGCTGCTGCTAGCTGCTGCTGCTAGCTGCTGCAGCACTGCTGCGCTGCTGCCAGCTGCAGCAGCACGCGCTGCTGCTCGCTGCTGCTGCTGCTAGCGCTGCTGCACGCAGCTGCACTGCGCTGCACGCTGGCTCTGCTCGCTGCTGCATACTGCTGCTGCTGCTGCTATTACTACTGCTACTACTACTAGTAGTAGTAGTAGTAGTAGTAGTAGCAGTACTACTAGTAGTAGTAGTACTGTTGCTACTACTACTACAACTGCTGCTGCTACTAATATTACAAATATTACAATTACTACTATTACTAATAAACAAAAATAATAAAAATAATATAAATCATAAATATCAGCAACAACGATATATATGATGTGAGTGATACTGAGTGATACACTCAGAAATAACAAGAACCTACGCTACACAAGAAAGTAATGAAGCAGGAAAATGTCAAATAAACGAACATCAAAGGAGAAAGGATGTCCAAAGAAGAGGAAGAGAAGAGGTAGGAAAAAATAACATGGACACATATATTCTCGTTTTTTTTTTCTTTTTCTTCAACAGTAAATTAGCATTTTGTCTCTACCTTCATCTAGGTCTCCTCCGCCACCATTGTTTTTGTGAGACCTACTTTCTGGACATAAATCAGCCAAGATTTGCATAATGTCGTCTGGTTTTTATGCAGTCAGCTTTCGGGGTGTTTAATTATATTCCACCAACTTCAAATTACTTTTCAAGTTGCGCAATTCATTAATGCCGTGCCAAGAAGAGGCTGATTCATGTTGAAGTATGATCGATCATTTCATGAGATGATCTGACTGTCAGTTACGTGTCTTGTGTGTAGCCTAGGGTAAGAAAGTCTGGCTATCGTAAATTCTTGAAGTGTGGTTTCCCACTTAAGATCTCTGACGTAAGTGCTTCTGTAAAAATTCCCTGGCGAGTTCTATATAATCTCCCCAGTATATCTGGGGACTCCTTTAATTCTAACATTACATTAAGATGATGCTGAATTTTAAATACAACATCTTAAAAAAAAACCATACCATGGGTGGGTATGGTTTGTTTTGCAATCGTGTCATTACGATTTCGTGAGTCAGGTATAACATCTTAGTAACACAATGGATGATAAATACGTAAGGGTCGTATAGCAATTATAAAATACAGTAGATTAATAACACTGGATAAGAAATTTTAAAATATTTCTTTGACGATTCTTAATGTTTTATGACATACTGATTCATAAGTTTTGTTACAAAGCAAAACTCTAATCATACATGTAAATTTATGTTATTTTAATGTAATCGTATTTAAAATATTCATATCACATGTAATAAAATCTCAAATAATCTCCGAAAAACACTGCGTCACACTGTAAGTGCTAGAGAGGAAGATCAGCGAGGATATTTACGAATAACTAAAGTGTAACGAACACTTGTCAAGGCTCAATAATAACCACCACTGAGGCAAACACAAGAGGTTGATTGATCTGTATATTTCGACCCTCTTCTGGGATCCTCTTCCATTTAACAACGGGCAGGTGAAAGACATTTTCTCTTACGTTCTTTATGAGTCTTTCGAATCAAAGCCCAGATGCAGTCCCCCTCGAGGCGTCATACTATCTCCCCTGATGTTTCTTCTCCATGGGGTGAATGTCTGATGAAAACTTTCACCGTGCTCTTCCCTTCGGTCTACCGTATTTGGTTTAAAGAAGGTCAAGTTGGACTGCAATTAGTGTAGTTGACGGAGCCTTCTGCATCCTAACCTTCTGTTTCGAAACCTCAGCAATGGACTTCGAAAGACTTACATCCCTGATTAAGTTGTCCATTTCTCACCGATTAAGGAAATGCGGAGAATGCTTCAACATACTTAAGTATGCTTCAGCAGAGATAAAATCAACGCACTTCTAAGAAAGGTGGACTAGGGATAGGTAACTCTGTGTGGCAACAGGTCAATATTATATAATGACAAGTTCGGAAAGCCAACATATTTATCTTTATTCACTTTTGAACGTGAAAATATTTACCATACTAAAGACGTAGTTATTTTGGAAGTTGTAATAATGTTGGTAGAAATACCGACAATATGTTAGGTAAAAGGTCACAAGTGCAACTAATGCGACATTATATTGTGGAAACGTTTCGCTCTCCAAGAGCTTTGTCAAGCCGTTACAAACAATACAGGAATACATAGAGGTATATACAGGGACAGAGTAAGGTGGAAAACACAATATAATCGTTGTAGGTAGTAGTAGTAGTAGTAGTAGTACTAGTTGTGGTAGTGGTAGTAATAGTTGTAGCAGCTATGTGATGGCGGGTTTTATTGTTTTGAGTAGAATTCTTCCCAATACTTCAGAGATGATGAAGCTACCTTTAGTCTGTTTAATTGTGCTAGAAATAGAGATTAATGATGATTCAAGGTACTTACGTCTGCGGAAATTGGGTTCTTTGATCACTAGGCGGGCATCGTAAAATTTCCTCAGGCGGTTGGCGGAATTCCGGTGCTGTACGCAGGCGTTGTTCAAGGTGCTATACCTACATGCATTTATGTTTTCACCGAGACGTATGTCAAGGTTCCTTGCTGTTTCACCTACGTATATTCTGTCACAACCTTCACCGGGGACAGTATAAACTCATGCGTTGATTGGATCAATGTTTTTCGATTTCGTCCTAGTCAGATCTTTTATGGAAGTACTGGTTGCGACAGCGACTCTAGTGTTAGCTTGTGCGAGCACTTTAGAGACATTGCAACCTGGTTGTAGAGAAGGATTATAACTTTGTTAGGAGTGGTGTTAGTGCGAGGAGAACTGATGATCTGAAAGTCTATTTTCTTTCAGTATTTGATGAAAAGGGGAAATGTAGATCAGTGAATGTTTGGTGTACATATGTACACTCTTCGTCAAGAAACTCTGGACTACAAATTCGGTATGCTCTTAGGAAAAATCCACTTATGATGCCTCTTTTGGTCGCTTTCTGTAAACTTGAAACCTTAGATTATCTACTTTGTGAATGAGGACGTCTAGAAAAGGTAACTTGTCATTGGACTCTTCTTCAAGTGTAAACTGGATGGCCGGTTCAGCTGCGTTGAGTCTTGCCTGAAGATTCTGCACATCAAAACGTTTGGGAGTTATTATGAGGACGTCGTCCACATAACGTAACCAAGTGACGCTGGTGGGGATGATGTTGATGAAGTGTTCAGGTTCCAGGTGCTCCATATACAAGTTAGCTAAGACGGCGCTGATGGGGGACCCCATTCTGATATCATAGGTTTGTTTGTAGAACCTGTTATTGAAAGAAAAGCTATTGAAATTAATGCAGAGTTCGATCAGGTCAACGAAATCTCCGGGAGGGAGAGGAAGATTAAGGTCCTGCTTGACTTTACGTCGTAAAACGTCAGTTGTGTGTGTGGTGGGTACTTTAGTGAAGAGGGAAGTCACGTCCAAACTACTTTGTTTCTTGTTTCGGATGGAGGGGTCTCTGATGCGGTTGAGGAGGTCTCCTGAATACTTTAGACGGGCGTGGCCGATGGTCTCCAGAAGGTAAGAAACATGTTTGACGACAACGGCTAATTAATCGGATTTCTCATCAATGTCTACGTACAACACCGCAATTCCGCCAACCACCTGATGAAATTTGACGCTCGCCTAGTGATCAAAGAACCCAAATATCGTAGACTAAAGTGCCTTGAATCATCATTAATCGCTATTTGTAACACAAACAGAATAAAGGCAGCTCTAACGTCTCTGAAGTATTAGCAAGAATTCTCCTCAAAAACAATAAACCCCACCATCACATAGTTGTACAACTACTACTACTACTACTACCACCACCACAAGGACTACTACTACCACAACAATTACTACTGCTACTACTACCACCACCACCACAAGGACTACTACTACCTACAACGATTATAATTTTTGCACCTCACTCTGTTCCTATATATACTTCTACGTGTCCCTGTATTGTTTGTAACGGCTTGACAAAGCTCCTGGAGAGCGAAACGTTGCCACAACAAAAATGTCACATTAGTTGCACTTGTGTCCTTATACCTAACATATTGGAAGTTGTATGGTATCGCTTTCTCTAAATCCTAGAAACTGTGAATGACCATCATTCTGTCACATAACCTAAGATCTAAACATAGGCGAGAACAACTGAAGCAGATATGAGGGGAACATTATTTATCTCAGTCATCAAGAGAATGCAAGACTTAGTGTCAGAGTTCTATCCGCAGACATACGAGAACGAGTCTGCAGACATACGAGAACGAGTCTGCAGACATACGAGAACGAGTCTGCAGACAGTGTACTGTAGAAGTTCTTCTGGTAGCCAGAACTGTTTGACAACAGTTGTGTAAATAAAGCAGTAAATAATATTTAAAATAAAAAATTAACTATTCATTTGTACTATACCATGTAATAAAAAATTCTATCATTATAAATATTAGAAGAATTTAAATTTTATTAAAAACAGAAAGAAAATATAGTACTATAAAGAATAGTTAACGAATTTGTTTTTTTTGACAGATTCGTACCCAATATTTTCTGATTATGGAAGAAATGCTAAAAAAAATCATGCACAATATAAGAATTAATGCACAAGGGGTTATATGTGTGTGTGTGTGTGTGTACTCACCTAATTGTGCTCACCTAATTGTGGTTGCAGGGGTCGAGACTCAGCTCCTGGCCCCGCCTCTTCGCTGTCCGCTACTGGGTCTCTGCTCTCCCTGCTCCATGAGCTTTATCATACCTTGTCTTAAAACTATGTATGGTTCCTGCCTCCACTATATCTTTCTCTAGACTATTCCACTTCCTGAAGAAATGCTTCCTAACATCCCTTTGACTCATCTGATTCTTCAGCTTCCAGTTGTGTCCCCTTGTTTCTGTGTTCCCTCTCTGGAACATCCTGTCACTGTCTACCTTGTCGATTCCCCGCAGTATTTTGTATGTCGTTATCATGTCTCCTCTGACCCTTCTTTCCTCCAGTGTTGTTAGTCCTATTTCCCTCAACCTTTCTTCATAGGACAGTCCCCTGAGTTGTGGAACTAACCTTGTCGCAAACCTTTGCACTTTCTCTAGTTTCTTTACGTGCTTGACCAGGTGTGGGTTCCAGACTGGTGCTGCATATTCTAGTATGGGCCTGACGTACACGGTGTACAGTGTCTTGAACGATTCCTTGTTAAGGTAACGGAATGCTAATCTTAGGTTTTCCAGTCGCCCATATGCTGCCGCAGTTATCTGGTTGATGTGTGCCTCCGGAGACGTGCTTGGCGTTATACTCACCCCAAGGTCTTTCTCCTTTGCCGAGGTTTGTAGCCTTTGTCCGCCTAGCCTGTACTCTGTCAGCGGTCTTCTTTGCCCTTCTCCGATCTTCATCACTTTGCATTTGGTGGGATTGAATTCGAGAAGCCAGTTGCTAGACCAGATATCAAGCTTGTCCAGGTCTGTTTGAAGTCCTGCTTGGTCCTCTTCCGATGTGATTCTCCTCATTAATTTCACATCATCTGCGAACAGAGACACTTCTGAGTCTATCCCGTCCGTCATGTCATTTACATATACCAAGAATAACACTGGTTCTAGGACTGACCCCTGCGGTACACCGCTCGTCACCGGCGCCCACTGTGATACCTCACCACGCACCATGACCCCTTGTTGCCTACCTGTGAGGTATTCCCTGATCCATTCCAGTGCCCTTCCTGTTATACATGCTTGTTCTTCCAACTTCTTTACTAATCTCATGTGAGGAACTGTGTCGAAGGCCTTACTGCAGTCCAGGAAAATGCAGTCAACCCACCCTTCTCTCTCTTGCCTTACCTCTGTTACTTTATCATAGAACTCCAGGAGGTTTGTTACACAGGATTTGCCTTCCCGGAATCCGTGCTGTCTGGTGTTTATTAACCTGTTCTGCTCCAGATGCTCCACCATTCTTTTCCTGATGATTTTCTCGAGGACTTTGTGTGTGTGTGTGAGTGTGTGTGTGTGAGTGTACTCACCTATTTGTGGTTGCAGGGGTCGATTCATAGCTCCTGGCCCCCCTCTTCACTGATTGCTACTAGGTCCTCTCTCTCCCTGCTCCATGAGCTTTATCAAACCTAGTCTTAAAACTATGTATGGTTCCTGCCTCCACTATGTCGCTTTCTAAGCTATTCCACTTCCTGACAACTCTATGACTGAAGAAATACTTCCTAACATCCCTTTGACTCATAGGAGTCTTCAACTTCCAATTGTGACCCCTTGTTTCTGTGTCCCCTCTCTGGAACATCTTGTCTCTGTCCACCTTATCTATTCCTCGAAGTATTTTATATGTCGTTATCATGTCTCCCCTAACCCTCCTGTCCTCTAGTGTCGTCAGGCCGATTTCCCTTAACCTTTCTTCGTAGGACAATCCCCTTAGCTCTGGGACTAGTCTTGTTGCAAACCTTTGCACTTTCTCTAATTTCTTGACGTGCTTGACCAGGTGTGGGTTCCAAACTGGTGCTGCATACTCCAGTATGGGCCTGACGTATATGGTATACAGAGTCTTGAATGATTCCTTAGTGAGGTATTGGAACGCTATTCTTAGGTTGTGTGTGTGTGTGTGTGTGTGTGTGGGTGTGTGTGTGTGTGAGTGTGTGTGTGTGTGGGTGTGTGTGTGTGTGTGGGTGTGTGTGTGTGTGAATGTGTGTGTGTGTGTGTGTGTGTGTGTGGGTGTACTCACCTAATTGTACTCACCTAATTGTGGTTGCAGGGGTCGAGACTCAGCTCCTGGCCCCGCCTCTTCGCTGTCCGCTACTGGGTCTCTGCTCTCCCTGCTCCATGAGCTCTATCATACCTCGTCTTAAAACTATGTATGGTTCCTGCCTCCACTATATCTTTCTCTAGACTATTCCACTTCCTGACTACTCTGTGGCTGAAGAAATGCTTCCTAACATCCCTTTGACTCATCTGAGTCTTCAGCTTCCAGTTGTGTCCCCTTGTTTCTGTGTTCCCTCTCTGGAACATCCTGTCCCTGTCTACCTTGTCGATTCCCCGCAGTATTTTGTATGTCGTTATCATGTCTCCTCTGACCCTTCTTTCCTCCAGTGTTGTTAGTCCTATTTCCCTCAACCTTTCTTCATAGGACAGACCCCTGAGTTGTGGAACTAGCCTTGTCGCAAACCTTTGCACTTTCTCTAGTTTCTTTACGTGCTTGACCAGGTGTGGGTTCCAGACTGGTGCTGCATATTCTAGTATGGGCCTGACGTGCACGGTGTACAGTGTCTTGAACGATTCCTTGTTTAGGTAACGGAACGCTAATCTAAGGTTTGCCAGTCGCCCATATGCTGCCGCAGTTATCTGGTTGATGTGTGCCTCCGGAGATGTACTTGGCGTTATACTCACCCCAAGGTCTTTATCCTTTGCCGAGGTTTGTAGCCCTTGTCCACCTAGCCTGTACTCTGTCAGCGGTCTTCTTTGTCCTTCTCCGATCTTCATGACTTTGCATTTGGTGGGATTGAATTCGAGAAGCCAGTTGCTAGACCAGATGTCAAGCTTGTCCAGGTCTGTTTGAAGTCCTGCTTGGTCCTCTTCCGATGTGATTCTCCTCATTAAGTTCACATCATCTGCGAACAGAGACACTTTTGAGTCTATCCCATCCGTCATGTCGTTTACATATACCAAGAATAACACTGGTCCTAGGACTGACCCCTGCGGTACGCTGCTCGTCACAGGCGCCCACTGTGATACCTCATCACGCACCATGACCCGTTGTTGCCTCCCTGTGAGGTATTCCCTGATCCATTCCAGTGCCCTTCCTGTTATACATGCTTGTGTGTGTGTGAGTGTGTGTGTGTGAGTGTGTGTATGGGTGTGTGTGTGTGTGGGTGTGTGTGTGTGGACGGGGAGGGGAGGATAATTTGCAACCCACACACAAAGATTTACTAAAATATACAAAGGTCATGCACTTAATCTGTTGCTGTGTCGAGACATGCAAGTAGTGTCTGGGAAAGGACAGGTGATCTTTCTTATTCAATGACCTGCGTCAGGAAACACTTCCTGTTTCCTTACAAACCTGTCTATCTGCATGAATAACGCCTGGTCACACTATTTTACGCTTTTTTCCAAATCTTAATACGTAATATATATATATATATATATATATATGCAAAAAGATCACAGTAAACAGGTGATATCAAAATATGCAAGAAAACCACTATGAAAAAATAGAAGAATTCCAAGCGCTTTCATGACTACTCACATTATCAAGGAACTATATATCATCCCCTGCATGCATCGACACAACTAGTTGTGTCGATGCATGCAGGGGATGAGATGAAAAGCTGTAAGCCTTCCTGCCTGAAAGCTGGCTGCCTTGGAATAACGTCTAGCGAAAGCTGGATGCCAAGGTATTGGACCAGTGTGGTACGGTCGGTAAAGCACTGCGTACCTTGTCATGAGGTTCGTAGGTTCGAGTCTCCGTCGGCCAGAGATCAGTGTTTGTGAATATATATATATATATATATATATATATATATATATATATATATATATATATATATATATATATATATATTACCTGCTCCGAAACCAAGGGTTG
The DNA here is from genome assembly GCA_009830355.1 of Cherax destructor. Lineage (NCBI taxonomy): Eukaryota > Metazoa > Arthropoda > Malacostraca > Decapoda > Parastacidae > Cherax > Cherax destructor. The sequence goes on from WNWK01007775.1 coordinate 83,916, forward strand.
GCACTCAAGGCACAATGAAGTTAACAACATCATAAAGAGAACCCTTGCTACAGCTGGATGCCCAGCTGACAGAGAGCCCCGATCACTAGCAGTCAACAATACTCACAACCCAGCAATTCGCCCTGACGGGATCACCATCTACCCTTTGAAAAATGACTATACCTGCGTGTCGACGCTGGTTGACACCTACATCCATCACAGTGTTGGGCGACAGGAAGGACCTGCTGACCACAGAGAGGAGTACAAGATCGGCAAGTATAGAGACATAAGCCAACAGTATCAATTTGTCCCTGTGGGATCAGAGACCTTGGGATCAAGGGAAAAAACGCCACACGCTTCCTTAAAGAAGTGTGTTCCAGACTCATCGACCAGGAAATCAAGGGCAGTCACTTTCATGTTCCAGCGCCTCAGCGTGGCCATCCAGAGGGAGAATGCTTTCTGCATACTTGGCTCACATCCGGCTTCGGAGAAGATTCATAATCTTTGATAAAATGTACCAATGTATTCATGTTTGTATTTTCTTGTCAGTGTATTTTGTCTATAAATAAAGTTCACCTAGAATATAAAAGAAAATATTTAAACAGCTTCTGGGAGAACCTTGAGTTTTCCTTGAAGTACGTTTGTTGTCTATATAGACATGTCGTGCCGAATAGGTAAAACTGGTGAATTACCAAGAACTCATTTAAAGTTAAGTCCTTTCTAAAATTTTCTCTTATATGTTTAAAGATATATTTTATTTTTCATTTATGTTAATGTAAAAATTAAAAAATTTTGTACCAAAAGAACCTTAGAAAACTTACCAAACCTTATCATAACAAGCGCAATTTAATTTAGCCTAATCCAAGTAAATATATTTTAGATTCGTTTACAATAATTTAATAATAAACAGACTGAAATGTAATAAGAGATTAGATATAAATAAAATAAAAAAAATGCAGCATATTTAATGTTTTCTGTAGTTACTCTTTTGTTCTGAATAAGAGATACAATAATTGTGAACACTCCTTTGTAACGTCTATAATTTCTATGAAAACAAAAGCACAAATTGTACATGTTATTTGGACAACACGTAGACTTGATGAATATCAACTTAGAGATATACTTTTTCCAAGTGAAAGTTTTTTCTACAAACTTTATTTTGTCATACTTTCTGGTAAGGTTTCTTTGATAAGTAGATGATGCATAACGTATCTAAAGAGATGTCCCATGCCATGGTATCTTGACGAGAAGTTTCGCCTGCACAGAAAGGTTTTTTTCAGTCTAAAATAAAGACTACTAGTATACTGCAAACAAAGGAAGAAGTAATGTAATTTTCAAGTGGTCAGTCCCTTATCCTGGACGTACGATGCTTAATCCTTTAGCCTTGATAGAAGATATTCAGCCCATCATCCCTATATCAAGGCCATGGAAGTGACCATCTTAAAAATGACCTCTCTCAACTTCTGCCATCTCTACAATACTAGTAACCTCCGCCTCAGGTAACACGTCAATAAAGATACCCAAGTGTTGCACATGTGTTTTATTCACCAACTTGTCATAACTGTAAACCAATAATGTAATGATAAAAATGACTTTACTTTGGCCAGACGTATATTGTGCTATTACGTAACAAAGAGCGTGTAACAAACATGACGATTCAGTAGTCAAACAAGTTTGTTTTCACAGATGTGATCTTTCAAACGTAATTGTGTTGTCCTCCTTTACAACTACGTTTTAAAATGATCTTTGTTTTTAAGGTTAATGGTGTTGTGAACAGTAATGAGAATCCACTCTGGTTCAGTAAGAGAATGAGAGGCTACTTCTGGCCGGAACGTTGTAGAGTTTCAAATCATTTCTGAAATTAGTAAATTGCAATTAAAATAGCTTTGCCTTAATGAATAAAAGGCCAGTGGTTGTCACTAGTGTTGTGGACGGCAATGGAATTATTTTGTAAGCGTTTTGTGCAACTTGACAACAGCGTTTTAACTATTTTGGGTAAATCTGTCATGGTATATGTGAAATTCCAGGAATGTTAACTCTATGACAAGGTAGATTATGAACAATGAAGGAGTGCCAGAGGCAGCGCTGCCTCACCGCCATGGAAACTCTCATTCATATTCATGAAATTACGAAACTCATTGCTTCGGTCGTGTATTAAATATTAGGTTACAGTTATCTATTTCAACTCAATTTCTGCTGATAAAATGAATAAAAGTCACAACACAGTGGATGAAATAAGTTACAAGTTGGCTTCTTAAATGCAGATATCACCTTCAAAGATCACAACAGCGCCTCTAAAAACATCTGCAAGGAAAATGATAGGATGGATAATGAGAACATTCAAAACAAGAGATGCTAAGCCAATGATGATGTTTAAATCACTTGTTCTCTCTAGGCTGGAATATTGCTGTACATTAACCTCTCCATTCAAGGCAGGTGAAATCGCAGATCTAGAGAATGTACAGAGAACCTTTACTGCACATATAAGTTCCAACAAACACTTAACTACTGCGAACGCTTGGAAGCACTTGACTTGTACTCACTGGAGCGCAGGCGAGAGAGATACATCATAATCTACACCTGGAAAATCCTAAAGGGACTGGTCCCTAATCTGCACACAGAAACCACTCCCTACGAAAGCAAAAGACATGGCAGGTGGTGAAACATTTCCTCAAAGAAAAGTAGAGACGCCACACAATAAGTGTCCGGCCATAAGAGGAATTACCAATAGACCCCTGGTTGTCTTCAAGATGGAATTGGACAGGTACCTAAAGTCAATGCCGGCTAAGCCGGGCTGTGGTTCGTACATTGGACTACGTGTGGCCAGCAGTAACAGCCTAGTTGATCAGGCCCTGACCCACCGGGAGGCCTGGTCATGGACCCAGCCACGGGGGTATTGATCCCCAGGATACCCTCCAGGTAGATTCCTGGTAGATGGAAAAAGACGGCCTTTCTGTTTCCGAGATATATATGTGTCGTGCTGAATAATCAAAACTGGTCAATTAGCAAGAACTCATTTAAAATTAAGTCCTTTCTAAAATTTTCTCTTATACGTTTAAAGATATATTTTTTCCATTTATATTAATGTAAATATTAATAATTTTGTACCAAAAGAACCTTAGAAAACTTACCTAAACTTATTATAACAAGCGCTATTTAATTTAGCCTAATCAAACTAAATACATTTTAGAAAAAAATACAATAATTTAATAATAAACCAACACAATGAAATATATTTTTTTACGTTGGTTCAGAATGATTTTTGCAAAATTATTGCATACACAATTTTTCGCTTGCTTTACTCGGCAAGAAGAGCATTGCTATTTAAGCCAAAATCGCAAATTTTACCTATTCGGCACGACATATATAGCCAGGGGATCGAACCCGTGTTGTTTTAGCCCGCCTCATGGTGAGCGAAAAAACCACGACGCTCTAACCCACAGGACAATACAATCCTACAAGAATCACACACCAAGCAGAGCTAGGTGTTGTACTGTGATCCGAAGACATACGATGGTGTGGGTGCCTCTACTCGCCGTTTGATGTACTAGCCTCCACAAGCAGTATATATCGTGTTGTAACCGAGAACGAGTGGTATTTAATCAATAAGAACACTGCGACTAACCAGGGGATCGAACCCGTGTTGTTTTAGCCTGCCTCATGGTGAGCGAAAATTCCACGATGCTCTAACCCACGGGACCATACAATCCTACAAGAATCAATCACCCAGCATAGCTAGGTGTTGTACCGTGATCTGAGGACATACGATGGTGTGGGTGCCTCAGAGCTAATTTCATTCTACTCCCCGTTTGATGTACTAGTCTCCACAAGCAGCATATATCGTATTGTAACTACGAACGAGTGGTATTCAATCAATAACAACACCTCGACTAGCCGGGGGATCGAACCCGGGTTGTTTTAGCCCGCCTCATGGTGAGCGAAAATTCCACGACGCTCTAACCCTCGGATCACGGTACAACACTTAGCTCTGCTGGGTGCGTGATTCTTGTAGGATTGTATGGGCCCGTGGATTAGAGCGTCATGGAATTTTCCCTCACCTTGAGGCGGACTAAAACAACACGGGTTCAATCCCCCGGCTAGTCGCAGTGTTATTAGTGATTAAATTCCACTCGTTCGTAGTTACAATACGATATATATATATATATATATATATATATATATATATATATATATATATATATATATATATATATATGTGTGTGTGTGTGTGTGTGTGTGTGTGTGTGTGTGTTACCATTTTGTCCTTGGCACATGTCGATTAGACACTAGGTAGGCCTGTTGTATATGTGTGTGTGTGTGTGTGTGTGTGTGTGTATATGTGTGTTTTGTGTGTGTTTGTATGTGTGTGTCAATGCACCATACATAAACAAGCGCAGGTATATACAGAGAAAGATAGCAGTCACCAAGTGTATATCAATGGTAGAATGGTGAATAAGACTCAGCATACGGTTATTCATAAGATTTTGGACTATCGAAGAGTTGCATTTCACATTGAGATACGTCAACATAGCATGTTTATAATGGAGAAGAGTGATGTTAGATGTTGAGCTGGATGATTGAGGTTTCCTGATGTAATGAAACCCATCCACACAAAATCATCGAAGCTCTAAAATTATGTTGTGTTAATAAGCCGACTAAAGTGTTCTTCCATTTAGCTTAATGGAATTGCAGTATCATGTTTGGTGAGAATAAATTTGCCCAAAGATTTTAAAATAAAAAATAAGCCTTTTTTTGTGAGATGGTGATGGCTGTGCTAATCAAAGCAGATTCCAAGCACAGCTTCTTGTGCCTGTATGCTTCCATGATAGCGAGTTTACCATCAAGGAAGTTCATCAAATGTATTTTTGCATTGCAGTGAATAGTGAAAGTGTTGTCGTTGTCATCTCTCCTTCAGGCATTTCTGTGTTCACTGATCCTCTTGTTCAGGTCCTTGAGATTCCACCACGTAAAATTTCTTTCATATCTACTTAGTATGATGTAAACACCAGCAGTGGTTTCCTCGGTTACAGTTTTCTCTTCATTCAAGTCCTTTACGATGTTGGAGACAATGTTGGCAACCCCGATGTTGTCTTTAGGTTAACACTAAGAGAGGACAGCGAGGTAAAAGAAAGGCCTTATTGATTAGTCTCATTCTTCTGGGAATGTTGGTGAGAGAGATCCTGTGAAGGCTTAGAAAGAAACCAGTAATAGTCTCACGCTTTATCGAGTCAGGTGTATACACACTCGCACAATCGGCTCAGACATACACAGGTAAGGCAGGTATGCACAAACCCACACAGCTGAGGCAGGTGTACACACAATTACACAGCTGAGGCAGGTGTACACACAACTACACAGCTGAGGTGGGTGTGAAGAAAAGTCTCGTTGCAGAAAAAGAACTTTTATAGAGACAATGTTTCCATCAAACGAAATCGTGTACCAGTAACAGCCTTTTCTGCGCAGTGTCTTTCTTAACTACGTTGTTGTTGGCAGCAGACCTCTTAGCTCCAGCAGGTGTACACTTAGACAGCCGAGGCAGGAGTACACATTCTGCCATGGCCGGTGTATACACACACATGCACACACATAAAAAGCCAAGCGTCTAACGGCAAGTGCCTTTGACAACGGGTAAGTAACACACACAAACCCACTCGATCAGCGAAGAGGTGGAGCCAGGAGCTGTGACTCGATCCCTGCAACTACAAATAGGTGAGCAAACAGGTGAACACACACACACACTAACAGAGAGACAGACAGACAGACAGACAGGGTGGGTTGATTGCATTTTCCTGGACTGCAGGAAGGCCTTCAACACAGTTCCTCACATGAGATTAGTAAAGAAGTTGGAAGAAACAGCATGTATAACAGGAAGGGCACTGGAATGGATCAGGGAATACCTCACAGGGAGGCAACAACGGGTCATGGTGCGTGATGAAGTATCACAGTGGGCGCCTGTGACGAACGGTGTACCGCAGGGGTCAGTCCTAGGACCAGTGTTATTCTTGGTATATGTAAATGACATGACGGATGGGATAGACTCAGAAGTGTCTCTGTTCGCAGATGATGTGAAATTAATGAGGAGAATCACATCGGAAGAGGACCAAGCAGGACTTCAAACAGACCTAGACAAGCTTGACATCTGGTCTAGCAACTGGCTTCTCGAATTCAATCCCACCAAATGCAAAGTCATGAAGATCGGAGAAGGGCAAAGAAGACCGCTGACAGAGTACAGGCTAGGCGGACAAAGGCTACAAACCTCGGCAAAGGAGAAAGACCTTAGGGTGAGTATAACGCCAAGCACGTCTCCGGAGGCACACATCAACCAGATAACTGCGGCAGCATATGGGCGACTGGCAAACCTAAGATTACCGTTCCGTTACCTTAACAAGGAATCGTTCAAGACACTGTACACCGTGTACGTCAGGCCCATACTAGAATATGCAGCACCAGTCTGGAACCCACACCTGGTCAAGCACGTAAAGAAACTAGAGAAAGTGCAAAGGTTTGCGACAAGGTTAGTTCCACAACTAAGGTTGAGGGAAATAGGACTAACAACACTGGAGGAAAGAAGGGTCAGAGGAGACATGATAAAGACATACAAAATACTGCGGGGAATCGACAAGGTAGACAGGGACAGGATGTTCCAGAGAGGGAACACAGAAACAAGGGGACACAACTGGAAGCTGAAGACTCAGATGAGTCAAAGGGATGTTAGGAAGCATTTCTTCAGCCACAGAGTAGTCAGGAAGTGGAATAGTCTAGAGAA